>JANIJG010018569.1:51673-67476 GCA_024611175.1 Megaceryle torquata
TTTTTGTTTTTTTGTTTGGGGTTTTTTTTGTGGTTTTTTTTGGTTGGGGTTTGTTTTTTTTTTTTTTTTTGTTTGGGGTTCTTTGGGGGTTTTTTGGGTTTTTTTTTTGTTTTGTTTTTTTGTTTTTTTGTGTGTTTTGGTTTTTTGTTTGGGGTTTTTTTTGTTTTTTTTTTTGGTTGGGGTTTTTTTTTTTTTTTTTGATTGGGGTTTTTTGGGGTTTTTTTGGTTTTGTTTTGTTGTTGTTTTGTGTCTTTTGTTTTGTTTTGGGGGGGTGTTTGGTTTTTGGTTTTGTTTTTTTGAGAGCATAATCTCATTTTACTAATAAAACAGCCTTACTTGCAAAAACTTCAGATGAGTATGTCTAACTTGCCCTAGCACAGACTTGAACTTTTGGTACCCACAGTGTTTGTTGTCAAGGAGATCACAAGCCTGCTACCCCTTAATCCTTCTGCTCATTTGGTTTGTTCTGAACCTCACCCATACTGGTTTCATCCAATGCCCTCCAGTTACTATTGCTGGAAAAGACAGCAACAACTACTCTCCATTTGTTCTTTCCACATTGCTAATGATTTTAGAGACTGCTATCATATGTCTGTTTATGGAGTTTAGAGAACTTAGCCTCTTCACTCGGACACCAGAGACAAACACCTAAACATTTGTGTTTTAAATATACCTTGTCCTACCACTTTGTTGTTGGTTTTTTTAGGTTTTTTTTAACCTTTGTGTAAGAAATGGTAAAAAAAAAAAGCCTTTCCCACAATCAGTATTCACCTCATAAATATCCCCAAATTTCTAGTAAGTGAAAAGTATCAAGGAAAATAAATATTTTTCTAATGCATAGACCTGTGAACAACCATCAGCAACACCATTTCCTTGATATCATTTCCGTAAGACTTTCCAGTACTTTCAGCCATCACACCATGATGTGGGAAATCCAGTACAGAAGGCTACTTCTAGATTTGGTACTTCCTTTCTCCTTTCCCTTTCCCTTTTTCCTTTCCAAAAGAGAAGATGAAGATGGATATGACACACCTGGCTTTCAGAGTTTAGGGTCAGGGTGACCCCTCAGACCTATAACAGACTCTGTTAACCCCGCTCCCTCCCCAAAGGGGAAGGGAAAAGGAATAAGGGAGAGAGACCTAGCGATCAGAAAAGGAAACTAGAACAGCTTGAATGAGAATAATAATAAAATAGAATATGTACAAATATATACAAAACCAGCATGGAACCCAACCCCTCGATGGCAATTATGTCACCATCACCACTGATGCTGTGGAGGAGGCACTTGGGAGGGTCCCAGACTGGTCCCCACAGCAGACAGAAGCTGTGTTCAGGAGATGGATTCTGGTACCGGATTCGGGAACACACCGATTGGGATCGAAGGCAGAACAGACAGAGTCCTCATGGGATGCTCTGAGAAAGGAACTGAAAGAGGACCTGAGCTGAGCCAAGCAAAGCTGGCAAAGTGGGACAAGAGGGGAGAAAAGCCCGGGAGCCCCCAGGGAGAGGGCGAGCGAGTGAGCAAACAAAACCACGACTAGCAAGCTAACAGGAACGTATAGACCCTCCAGATCCCTCAGCTTTATACCCAATATGAAATACATGGGCTGGAATCCCTTGTTGGTCAGTTTGGGGTCACCTGTCCTGTCTGCTCCTCCCTGCAGGTGCAGCCTTTCACTTTCCTGCACCCCCCAGCGTGGTGCACAAGATCCAGCAGTGGCCTTGGTCTGCACCCCAACCCCTGGTACTGACTCTGAACATGGGGTGTTGTCACTGCTGGCAGCAGCCACTGCCTGTGCCAACAGCTGCTGACTGCAGACAGGGCAGGGAGTGAGAAGAACTGAACTGAAAAGTAAAGTCACTGTACAGAATTGGTTCTGTTCTCACTCAAACCAGGACAACAGTGGGAATAAAGCTTTTATTCTATAACAAGAAATGTTAAACTGAAGCATTATTTTTTGCATCTGACATTTATAGATAGCTGAAGTCATATAATAAAAAAAAATAATGAAATTATAGATAGGTTACTCTTCATTTGAATTGCAAAGATGTGTTTTAGTGCTCTCCTCAGAGCTCACACATGTTGGTGTATAATGATCCACTGGAAACAACTCCTTAGTGACAGCTAAAATGAAAAGTTCATGGGGGAATACACTGTCCAATAAATGTTTCACCTTTCAGCCTATGTCATTTCACAGTAATATGTATAACTTCAGTTTTACAGTGCCTTTTATGCTGATATCTCAACCTCCTTAACTACTGTTAATTAATTAATCTTCATTATCCCTGAGGGATTAAACAACTTGGCCAATTTTGAAGAGAATAGATTGCACGGTGAGCAATAAACTACAAATACTGAAGCTTCAAACCTAACTGTTTAAATACTGGGGAGAAATTTCATGCATAATACAGAAGAAAAAAACACATTTCATTAAATGTACTTAATATTTAGCTCCTACTTCTATTTATTTCAGTATACGCCAAAACACATTTCAGCATAGCTGGGCCTGATGAATTGCTTTGTGAAGTTTCAGAAGTGGCAGAGAATCATCTACCCACCGTGGTCATTCTTCTTACTTATGTGAGATGAATTCTCACACAGCGTTTAATATTCCTTACACAGAACATAGGATGGATTTTCTACTTTGGTTGAATAAGAGCTGGGAGAAAAAGTGGAGAGTGCTGTCTTGGATTACAGAGAAACTGGCCTATTACAAAATCACCTCATGTAATTTTGGATATTTGCTTTTCACTCAACCAGTTCTCACCAAAAAAAATCATCAAACTTCCATGCATTGCAAGTCATAATTGCAGGCAAGTAAGGACATTTGTTTAAATGCCTAACATTGCTGTACATACTCAAATTAAAGCTTGAATCTGAAAGACTGTTTTTCCCTGCTTTTAGTAATATCCTAATGAATAGCATATTGAAAATAATATCAGACTTTGCTACGAAAACATGATTACTGAAGCATCATCATTTGCATCATTTAAACACTAAAGAAAACCTTTCATAAGACTATAAACACATTTTCACTTCAAATAGCACATATTTTAGCTAATAGAAAAGAAAGAATATAATTTATATTGGAAGAATTTGTAGTTTCTTGGTTTTAAGATAACAGAGTATCTTCAAATACTTTTTTGTTGGTTTTTGGTTGGTTGTTTTTTTTACAAAAGGAAAGCAGGAAAGACAACCATATGGTCAAAGCTCTGAGATAGGATGCTGGATATAGTGCTTCAGTTTTAAAATAATAACTTAGTCTCCTTTTGTGAGCTGCACAAGTCACAACTCACCTAATGCCAGTGTTGAAAGAGTAAAGCAACAAAAATTGTGTTTAGTATTTAGGCATTAGCTAACTGTCTTCCAAACTACCATCCATTTCTGTAACTTGTCCATGACATCAGACTCATACCAACTAATTTCCAAAACTATTTCTTTACCTCACTTCTCTATCTGGGATATTTGAAGGGTGTTTTTCATCTGCCATATAGTAGAAAGAACAAAACAGAGCAATGATGAGAGTTCACTGCTTTCAGCATTTTAACCATGTCCCAGTCACAACTCACCTCCTGAATGGAGGTCACTGTGCTTCTGTTCCCTCATGTGCAGTGAGAGTAACAAATGCTCCTGGATGGAAAGTCTGTCTTACCTGTTCAGACTACCAGCTCTGCAGAGGAGGAGGGAGAGGGCAGCTCTTAAACTAAGTTGTTTATTGCACTGCAGCATTTTTGCCAGCACACTTTCTACTTTCCAAACATTCCTGACTCTCCTTCCAATACACAAACTCCACCAGCAAGTGCTGCCTTTCCCATGAGGAGGTTTGACTGGCCCATCCACCTGGTGGCAGTCATGCTTCTTCAGAATCCCAAGTTAATTAATTTTTTCAAAAATTAATAATTGCAGAAGTTCCTCCACTATGGCCCTGTGTTTTGCTCTATCATTGCTGGAATCTTTACTTTTACTACTAGTACAATGAAGATGACCCTTATTTCCAGGGGACAGAAAGCTTACTTGATGCTGAAATTAATGTGACTGTTTCATAAGAAGTTGCCTATGAAACACTCTTTCCATCTATAACTCTGGTCCTTAAATTCTTACTGCACTCCTCTTCCCTTAATCCTACATCAATATTGCTAATGCACTGAAAAAAACCCACCCTATCTCCTATTTCTATACTGTTTGGCATGTATGCCCAGTATTTCTATCTACCATGTTGCATTTACAAGATGTTAAAACTGTGTCACTTGAGTAGACCAATAGCTTCGGAACAAATTAAGAGCTTTCAGTTTATAGGTAGAAGCTTTTCTTGCCAATAAACAACCAAGCATCACAGTGCTTTGCCTCTTGCATCAGATACATTATCACTATAAACTTGACCTTCCAAACTGGTTCACAAGAACACGTCCAGTGAGAGAATACAAGTAAACAGGAACGTTTCAGGTTTACTGGCTAAATTTTACTGTCCTTTTTTGATCATTTTCAGCTGCGATTTTCATCTTAAACCATTTAATTTATTCATATTTACTGATCCTCTTTCCTGAATTTTTTTCAAACATCCTCCTGTACATACTGGCCACAGCTTGCAAAACTTCCAAGACTTTGGAAGGTGGCTCTGGCACACTTTCTTTCATCGGAGATGAAAGTTGACATTTTCTAGTCCTTTCAGATTTCAATGTCCTATTTCCTCCCTGCCTAGATAATCCGCCAGACTTTCTAATCACTTGCTCCATGCAGTAAATGTCAGAACTTCAGACCGCAACCCTGAGGACAGAATGACTCGAATACAGGGACATTCACTGACAAACGCAAGGTCAAACATCAAATCGTTATTACACACACGCACAACACGGCTAGCTCAGCAGTACAAAATCCGACATGAGGAAAGACAGAGTTGTGTCCTGTTCAGCTGCAGACACAGACTCAGAATTCCGCAGAGTGCTATGGATACAGTGACTGGCTGAGCTCTGACTCAAACTTCCTGTGTTAGCTTAGAGCAGAGAAGAGTAAGCATAAAGAGAGCTTTTCCCTTCTCTAAGGCCAAGGTGAACCTGTTAGATGCTGTGTTTCAGTGAAGAACCTGGACTATTTCTAAAACCTCTTCGATTGAGTTTCCCTTTATACTGAACATTTCCTGCACCAACAGCACAGACACTCCTGATTCTTAACCTCCTTCAAATTCCGCATGCCTGTGTAGCTGAGAGAAGGGGCTGGGAAGAAGAAATTTAGCAAATACTCTAGCAGAGTACTGGTCTTCAGTAACCAGAGGACAGCCCTATCTCAAATCAACTCCTGTCCTGGCAAGTAGACTGTCAGCAGCATTTCTGGGCTCCCTCTCTCAAGAAGTAACTTTGCAGGGACTTGTCAGTTCTCACTGTCTAAGAAAAATATGCATATTATTCTGAACATGCAGGTGCTTAGCTGGATGACACACAGTAAAAATAAAAAATAATTTTTTTTTTTTAAATGAAAAATTTCACACTGCAGAAGGCTGTAGGTCTCTTATTTCTTCCTTTCTTTTTTCCTTAAAGAGTAAAATGACAACCTTTCTGGCCTCACAAATCTGCAAGTGCACACGGTTTGATAAGAGTTCAATGATGAATGGATAAAATTCATAGGTACAATATGAATTTGTCTAGTCCCCAGCAGAGACCAAAATAGGGAAATAAGGGCTTTAAGAGCTTACATTTAAATCTTCTATTTAATAAGTAAGAATGAAAATAGAAGAAGGAAGAGAACCATAAGGAACAAATTAAAGTTAAATAAATGCCAGACCGACTCTTGATCATCTGCTTTTTCATCCACCTTTCCAGTTGCAACATCCTCTCCTGGCTGATACACATTAAGGTTGTGGAAATCACTGTCACGGACAGCAGCATTTGTATGGTACACCTTACTTTTATATCCTTCCTCCGAGCCATTATGCTACTCACTGTCATCTTATTCTTCTTATAATTAATATTTTTTACTCATGAGACTACACTTTCTTCAGTCATTTGGAATCTGTAAAAGTTATTCTGGACTCATACACAACATTAACCCAGAGTTTTGGCTCCTTGCTACCACCTGCACCTGGATCAAACTATCCAGTTCAAGGGTTTTCATCTTTTCTCATGGAACAAAACCAATCAACCAACCAACAAAATAAAAACTTATTTAATCCTGGCATGAGAAATAGCTTGCTTTCTTTAAATAAAAATCTACTCCTGTTCACTGAAATGAAGTATTTCAAGCTTTGACTATACTGAAAAAGGGTATTGATTTTTCTAGTTTTTTTCTATTGTTTATGCAAATCCTAAAGCAAGTATCTGTCCCGTTTGTGATCTTTTTGCCCTTGCTTTCAAGTTTTAGGGAAAGCTCTTGTAAGCGATAGAGACCATTACATCAGTCTGGTTTAGTAGGATCCTTTGCAGAAGATTTCCAAGCTGCTGGCTGTTTTTGTAAACTGTTTGCTTTTAGAAGCACTCAGATTTCATTTATTTATTTACATCTCTAATGACAACTTTATTCAATAGCACAATACAGGTATTACACATCTGGTATCCATGATCTGGATGTTGTTATCTGTCTGGTATCTGCCCCTTTTTGTCACTGCACGGAACTCAAGAAGAGACTGGAAGGCTGTAGGCAAGTCTAAGCAAGTAGAGTTACATACCTCTTCCCATATGAAGACAGCCATCAGGAAGGACATTAAATTATGTATTCATTACAGAAACAGAATTATTTTAACTGTTCAGAGGCTCTCAATCCACAGGCTCAGCGAGTATCCCCTAGTCACATTCAAGGCTAACTTTCAGACTTAATGGTCTGCTCCTTCCAAAATGTAAATTATTTTCTCTAGTTCCACGTCTCTCTCGGCCTGGATATTTATTTTCCAAATACAGTACAAGTAATATAATCTCCTTAATGACTACAGACAGCAATATTTTCCTCTCTGTAGAGGATATTAGTAACAACACTGGAAATGGTTTTGTACCCCCCTATTCTCTGTCTGTTCATATAGGAATTATCTGTAAACTAAGCCTCACAGCTTAGACATGAGTTCATGGAATAGAAACTGTATCCAAGTTGGTGATAATGTCTTTGTCATCCACTATTCAGAAAAAATTCCTTAGCCTTTTGTAATATCTGCAAATTATACTGCACTGCTTGAACTAAATACCATATGTAATTATTCAGCTCAACCATAGATTTTATAGCTGGATATAGCACTTGGATTTCATTTTCTGTGATTACACAAACACTTCATCTTAACTTTTATTTTAATACCATTCTTTCAAGTGGAGCTCAAATTCCCTAAAACTTGAAAGCAAGGGCAAAAAGATCACGAACGGGACAGAAACTTGCTTTAGGATTTGCATAAACAATATGACAAACAGGCTACCAAAATGGGAAGGGAATTTAAGAAATACAAATTAGAAGAGGTTCCTGAATTCCTGAAAGAACAACAAAGAAAAAGCCTTACATGCTCAGTAGTTAGAGAGTGAATAACCTGGAAAAGCACTCCTCAGTACTTCATAATCCAAACAAGGACAAATTCACAGATGACAGTCTATACCCAATATCATGGCTAAACCAACACAATTAAGTCTTAAGTTTTCTTCAAGATGACATATATGATCATACTCAACAAGTAAAAATTATTTTGGCCAAGTAATTGTTAAGGTTTATGGAAGTGAGTTGTGGATTTATTATGTTCTGTATTCCATAAGACACAGTTTCATGAATTCACTGCCCTGAATAATGTAATGAAATATTTACATACAGTGAATACAATTCTGTTTCCCTGATACTTCTTTTGTATAATTGATATATTTTATATCATTATTTTTTTAACAGTGGTATAAATGCAGGCAAAGGTAAATGTTACAGGGTATTAAACTTTTGTCTCTGTATTACTTGAATGTGTAATTTAGTAATCAGGATAAAGGACCACTTGTTATAATGTGACATAAAACAGACATAGCCTGTTTCAAAACCCCAGCTTTGACTGGAGATGAGAAAGAAAACACAACCATTTAAAAAGGACAGAAATGTTACCAAATTGAGTCAACCGCATTTAACTGCACAGGGTGAAGCCCAAAGGGTTTTGATATTTTAAAGGTTAAAGAGTTACTGCATAGTTTAGTATGTGTAGAGAGGAAAACACGTAAGGGATAAAAAGGATAAAAAGATTGTAGCAGAAATTCTGGATTCCTGTACTATCTCCAGGGGTCCTTAATCCACCAAAAGCAGTTTTCCATTTGAACTGCTAATCTTAGAAAAAACAGTGGGGAGAATAGAGAAGGGTGCCTCATCTTTAGTATGATTATTCATTCACTTTGCTGTTGAAAATGTGGCCTGTTGTTGTGCATGAAAGTAGCTTCTGTACCTGGATTTCACACTAGCAAATTACAGAATGCTGTTGACATTTCCTTTCATTTCCCTGATCTTCATTTAGATAAGCTTGCACTTTTAGAAATTTTTAAGAGAAATATACATGTCAATATATCATAATTAAAGGGCTTCTTTGACCTTTGTCTTATTAGTTTGCTTAATCTAAAATAATGATAGGTGTTGAAATACATGCATCCAACACACAACTCAGTCATTTGGCAGAACTTCACTCATTCCAGTCGATCTATTACTATTCCCTATTAAATGCTAATTTTATTCAAAGCAATATTAGCTTCATCACTGGACTTCAAAGACAACTTCAAATTTGGCATTTTTTTGTAGGCAGAACTCCAACATCTAGCACTACTGCACCCAGACCCTGCAGCAGCAGCAGGCAACGGGCCTTGCTGAAAGCTCTGAAGCTAACGTGACAATTCAGAGATTTGAAAAGCTTATTCTCTCTCTAAATATGAAAATAATGTATCAGTTTCTTATTATTTAACAATAATAGTTGCAACAGAAAAGTTTCAGAGGGTTTTGTTTTGGTTTTAATTACATTTGGTATCTCTAAATAGCTAGTTTTCAGATTCTGTTAATGAACAGAATTACAGGGGAACTCCTCTGCTTAGCTCCAGGAAGAGAAGAGTAGGCTGAGGACCACGAGGGACTGAAAGTGAGACAGACTGTTGAAGCCACGTTGTAGGCTGAGGACCACGAGGGACTGAGAGTGAGACAGACTGTTGAAGCCATGCTGTATCTTCCCTGAAACCCACCCAATGGTCAGACAAAACTCAGGATGCAGAGGGCTCCCCATTCTCTCTCCACCTAGCTGAACACGACTTAGAGGACAGGGAGCAACGGTGTGAAATTCGTGCCACGTGGCTGGCTGCTCATGGCTTGGATGGACATATGCTCTGCTGGGTAAAACACTGGCTCAATGGCAAGGCCCAAAGAGCGGTGGTGAATGGAGTAAAATCCGGCTGGTGGTGAGTCACAAACGGTTCCCCAGGACTCGGTCCTGGGGCCAGTTCTGGTTCCTGTGTTTATCAATGATCTTCATGAGGAGATGGAATGCACCCTCAGGAAGTTTGCAGATGACACCAAGTTGGGTAGGAGTGTTGATCTACTTGAGGGTAGGAAGGCTCTACAGAGAGACCTGGACAGGCTGGATCAATGGGCCAAGGTCAATGGGATGAGGTTCAACAAGGCCGAGTCCTGCAGTTGGGCCACAACCACCCCAGGCAACACTACAGGCTTGGGGATGAGTGGCTGGAAAGCTGCCTGGCAGAAAGGGACCTGGGGGTGCCACTGGACAGCCAGCTGAACATGATCCAGCAGTGTTCCCAGGTGGCCAAGAAGGCCAATGACATCCTGGTCTGCATCAGAAACAGCGTGGCCAGCAGGACTAGGGAAGTGATCATGTCCATGTACATGGCCCTGGTGAGGCTGCACCTTGAATACTGGGCTCAGTTTTGGGCGCCACAGTCCAACAATGACATCAGGGCGCAGGAGCGTGTGCGGAGAAAGGCAACTAAACTGGTGAAGGGTGTAAGGAAGAAGTCTTACAAAGAGTATCTGGGGCAACTGGGGCTATTTAGTCTGATGAAAAGGAGGCCATGGGGAGACCTTATTGCCTTCTACAACCACCTAAAAGGAGGTTGTAGAGAGGTCAGTGTCAGTCTCTTCTGGACAAGAGGAAGTTGCCTCAGGTTGCACCAGGAGGGGTTAGGTTGAACATTAGGAAGAATTTCTTCACAGAAAGGGTTGTAAAGCCCTGGAACGGGCTGCCCAGGAAGTGGATGAATGACCCTCCCTGGCTGCGTTTAAAAGTTGTGCTTAGGGACATGGCTTAGCAGTGGACACGTAGAGTAGGGTTAATGGTTGGACTCAATGATCTTGCAGGTCTTTTCCAACCTAGACGATTCTGTGATTCTAAGCTTGCATTTCCTTCAGTTTAAAGGTCTATGATTTCACAGAATTAACTCAGTCACCCAAGAAGGTAGTTTGCAAAGACACCTGTATTTGCCCGTTCACCCGTATTACCCCTGTTCACTAACTCCATTTGTATTTTAAAGCTCAGCAGTGCGACTTTTATACTACAAGTAACAGCAGCAGCAAACAAAATTTAAAGACAGTTGATAAAAGTAACCAAAGAAGTCTGATAAATATTTCACCAAGATATTAGAAGTATGCATTTGGGACTACAAGAGCAGGTTTTCTTAAAATGAAGGGCAGGTGCAATAAGAAATGAGGCAGGTCAGGAACCAAATAAAGAATTTTGCACTTTCATTAACTGTATCCTTGACGATGCCAAAGTACATAATTTCATTCTGCGTGTCCTGAATTACTCCAGGAAGTTGTATGAGACATTATTTTCGGAGACAAAATGTTGGGTAACATTTAAGTTGCTAAAGCGTTCTCACAGTCCAAAACAAACTGGCTGCTTTTCCCTTGGAAAAGTTTCTGCATGATCAGATAGAGTGGAACAGTCCCCATCAAATTCCTACCCTTTAAATGCTGCTTAGGGACATGTTCTAGTAGTTTTGATAGGGCTAGGAATAAGGTTGGACTTGATGATCTTGAAGGTCTCTTCCGGCCAAAACTATTCTGTGATATTCTATTAATGAACTTTTTTTATGTGAGTGAGCTCAGTGCTAATAAAGCATTTTGTCTGTTAATGAAGGAAGTTATTCTTCAGAGAGATATGTTTCTCTATGTGCTAAGAAAAGTATCTTTAGATTTTTTTCCTTATTAAAAAAAAAAAAAAGATGGAAAAAGAATCAATTTAGCTAATAATACCCAGTTAATGTTCCCAGGCTTCTATATATAGCTGCAAATAAGATACAGTTCTCAATAAGACAAGGATCTAAATGCCAGACATGAGATTAAGACACTCATGTATGTATCAAAGACTTACTAGCTGCTAATAAGCCAAATTTTCAAGCTCTTGCTCTTTCAAATTCCACCAAATATCCAGTTTTATTGGTATCTGAAATGTGTGTTTTTATTAAAACGGGTCTGTTGTTGAATGAAGCTATAAACATGTCCATTGATTGCAAGATGAGTTAGTGCTAGACAGGTATTGCTGCTTTTTCTCTTTTATGCTCATGTTATTGAGTACACCATTTGTCAGGTTTCATTAGCTGTAGAGAGGGCAAGATCATAACTTGTAAAATAGAAAGTTTACGGTATTTTATCAGGACACAAAGAAAACCTGACTGAGTTTAAATGAGATTTAGCAAAGCTAGCTACTATTTCCCCCCAATACATAGGATAGCACACATAGGATTAATTTCTACATTGATGCTGATTCACAAAAACATAACAATGCAAACTTTCTGTCTAGAAATGGATGTGTCAAACCCCATGATAATTTATTTATATATTCTTTTCTTCCCAGAAAATGAAGGTCAAGAAATGTAATAAAAGCTTTTGTATAAGAATCCCAAATACCCACAATCCTACCACGAGCTGAAAATAATCTTGAATGGGAAACTATTTTCCCAGGTTGAAAAACCATCATTACATGCTAAAAAAAAAAAAAACAACAAAACCTTCTCCCTCCTCTGCATTAGCATAAAAACAAGACAATTCCAAATTCTGCACAGGAAAAGATTTACTCTGGGCTTAAAGCACCGAACATCTAACGCATAAAATTACCCAGTATCTGAAACAGGGGTGTTAACTAGGAATCCTTTCGTTTTCCAGAGATGAGTAATTCCCACTGGAGTTGCTTTGCTACATACAGAGAGGTAAGACAAGGAGCATGTGCTGAATCAGCATTTGCCACATCTCCTATGAAGGCTAACTATGGAGTCAGGCATTGTGCTGGGTGGAAATCTAATTCACCCCATGGGAAAGCACAACTTACACTCGTGATTCTGATGGCTGGCAAGTTAATATAAGATGCATACTCAAAGATTTTGAAGTATCACACACCACTACTTAAAACAAGTTTAATGAAGGAAGGTGTCACCCTGAATTAAACCACAACTCTATTATGGAGATGAAACTAAGCCAAAAAGTTTTCACAAGTGGTATGGTCTTGAAGAAAGCTCCTGTTTCCCTAATGAATGTTTTCCTGGCAAAATATCTGTTTAATTAGAATAGATCCTGATCAGCTCCAGTTCAGGTACCCTGATAGTCCAGATGAGGAGAAACAAACATACAAAAAAAAAAGGCAAAAAACACCCAACAACACACCAAGCCTTTTTTTGCATCAAGTGCCATTTGTCATGATAGTTAACTGCCTTCAACATGTGGGGCTAAAGGAGAAGGATTGTGCATTTTTTTGAGTCTCACGGGAGTTGAGCTATGAGATAAAGGCTTTGCTGTGTTTTTTTCATAGTAGCCAAAGCAGCTTGACTATCCTCACTGTAGGAAGGGATGATCAGTACTGCAAAAAGCTCATTCTGCTTAGAGAGTCAGAGTGTAAGAGTCACTTCTCTTTAAAACTGCTTCTTTAATAATTCCCCATTTCAAGACTTTTACCACTGAATGTATGAACCACGTGACTGAGCCTGTTTAAATTTTATTTTAGAACAATCTGTAGATTGCAATATGTGGGTGATGGGGAAGCCCCATCTTATCTCCGTTGGTTAATCCATATACTTATTTTGCTACAAGAAGCAACATTATTACTCTATGATAATAAACATAATAGGTTCTAAGCTCATGTATTGAAAAAAAACATGTACATAGTTAGATGCCCTCCCAAAAAAATAAAAATAAGTTGATTACTTTCACCTTCATGGTTTGTTTTATATAGCTCCTTATTTTAAAGTTAATAGACCAAATATATGGGTAGATGACAAACTGAACATCTGATTTAAATCTCACTATCTGATGCCACATAAAAGTTATCAGAACTATAAAAAAAAAAATCTCAATACCATCTCTTGTGTACCTAGCCATGGAGCAAAACACATCAAGAATTTCTCAATAAAATTCCCTTTAGACTTTGCCTGGATAACAACAAATGCATCACATTCATAATAAGATTTGGAATAGGAGAATAGAAAAACAAGGACTTTAAATTTTATGCTTGTATTTGAATCCATCACCTGCTTAATGCAATCCCCTGTGTGGCCAGATGTTGATTTAACCTGGACTCAGCAAACTGATCTGTTTAGCCAAAACTCTCACAAGCATTAGTTTAATTAGTCTATCCTTTAGTGGTTTAGAAAAAATATTGTTGAGAAGAATTTCCATGTACAGCTACAGATAAGAATATAACTAACTTCTACACCTAAGCATTTCATGTCCATAAAGTTGGTAGCAAAAAAAAGACCCCATTGCACTTAACGCTTATAATAAGATTTTAAATAATATCTTATTAGGGACTAAAGTTGAACCAGAAATTCACTTTGAAAAATGTGAGCAAAACCAAACACACAGTATTGAGAAGCAATGAACCCAAATTTCTTCTCTCCACTTCTTCCCTAGTAATATTGTAGACACGCAGAATAAAATCTGCCAGTCAATAAACATGATTCAGTATTTGAATAAATACGGAAGTATCACTAGAACTTAAAAACCAATTACAAAATGAAACTAATATAATGAAATTCTATTTTCTTTCTTAAACATACTCGAGAAAATAATTTTTCCAGGACATAGATGATTCTCCTGATATTTTAATAAACAGAGGACTTTTCCTCTCTTTTTCACCATAAATATCACAACATAAGAATAATGTACAAGTCTTAATTTCAACCCACTTCACCTGATTTCTAAGAACCGTAAAAAAGAAATCACACTGCATTTCCTCCTCATTAAGAAAGGATCTATAGACCTGAAAGTTTTCAGAGAATCAGGCCAGGGATTTAGATTTTGCAGTTATACACTGCCTTTCACTGAATAAGACCACACCAGGAAACCAAGATACCCGACCGATTATTTCCACACAACACATACAGCCATGAAGAGGTACAACTACATTAAAAGAAAAATAATGAACTAAACCCACTATAGATATCTAAGAAAAACTTAGTTGAGAAGTTCACCCTTATTTGAGGAAAAAGGCTTTTTAGGCTAGCTATTATTCAAATATAAGCACCTCTTGTGATGTTGCCACAGATTCTAAATGAGAAAAATGCCAGACTGCATTTAAAATGAAGTTTCATCTGTTCCCAAAACTGCATAACTAAACAGTCAAGTGCAAAAGCTTCTGGCTTAAACTGACAGTTACCAAATGACCCAGTCAGTTAAAGGCTTATCCATACGAACTTCAGAATTTCATCTGAGCGCCAGCCTTTGGACATATTTCACTCTGCTGGGGTTGTGTGTGAAAAAGCAGCAGCTACCTAAAGAACATCTGCAATCTCACTTCACGTTATGACATGCCAATATGCTCTTGCTTACAGAACTCATTATAAACACACTAGAAAAGACACTGTTCTCTTTAAAGGCCCTGTAATAGTGCAACCCATCCAGTATATGCTACCAACCACTATCACCAGTATGTGGCTTCAAAAGCCTGCTACCTTGTTTGAGCTCTGTTGTGGCCCTGCTGTTTTCTTCTGGGTGGCTTTCCAAAGCTCCCTTTTTCTTTAGGCAAATGTTTAGCATTTGCTAATGAGACTAGTGCAAAAAACATCATTGCTTGTTTCTGATATAGGCAGTAACTGAGAGAATCCTGAGCAGGAAGCTCACTGATGATGGATCAGTGAAACACAGAACTTTATACAACTGTTTCATAGATATTGTTCACATGGAATGCTTCAAGTTGCCTTATCATGAACTTTGGCTTATATTCCAGAACATAGCTATTCTCCCAGTATAAAGTGTGCAAAGATTTTCTGTCTGTTCATTTACACTGATGCACTGTAATCATACTCAACGGCAAGAGCAGGATAAAGGAAGTTCTGTGTCCGTGACTGCCTCTTCCTCATCCTTCTCAATCAGGCCACTGTGCCTCTCAAGATCTTTAAAAAAAACCCCACAATAAACAAACAATGAAGCAAACTGATGCTCTCCAAAGCCATACAGAGAAAAAATATTTCTCCAATGCTTTGATGTGCTTTTCAATCTAAGTATGTAAATGTTTCAACAAAACTCCAACTCATTTCAATCTTTTGTTCCCAAAAGTAGAATTCGAAATCACGAGAAAATAGAAGTGCTAAGGGATGTTGGCATTTCAGCTTTCAGCCCTGGCCAAATCTACATAAATAGGGATGTGCAAATAGGAACGGCATAAGATGTAACCGTGTCTGATGCTAGCATGGCTCAAACAGCCTCAGGCAGTAGCCAGAGCTCCTGAAGCCAAATCCTTTGAGGGCAAAGATCTGTGTTGCTGCTGTTGTGCTCACCAATCCCCCCCCCCCCCCCCCCCCCCCCCCCACCACCAACCCCCCCGCGACCAGGCAACAACACACGCCACCCATTCCGCCCGCCGTCCTGAGGCCACACCCCCCCTCACAGAGGG
>JANIJG010018569.1:67576-83327 GCA_024611175.1 Megaceryle torquata
GAAGCACCGTGTCTGAGTCCAGCCGGGCCCAACCCCCCCCAGGCAGTAGCCCAGGCCCCTGAACCCAAAACCTTTGGGGGCAAAAACCTTTTTTGTTGCGTTTGGTGTCACCCACCCCCCCCCCCCCCCCCCCCCGAAGGAAAAAGCCTGCAGATTGATCTGGTAAAAACATAGCCTCAGGCCTTCGTACTCTGGGTCTGTATCATCAGTCTCATCACATTGCAGATGTCACTCAAATTTAATAATAAGGTTTATCAAAAGTCCAGCCTACTTTTTAAGAGCTCAGGCAATAATGTCAAAAGCCCAGAGAAGCCAAATTAGACATGAAATCCTCTTAGGTCAATGAAATAACCCCAAATTAAATCTTGAACTTAGACTGGATTTTAACAGATATGTTAATTCATTCAATCTGCAGCTTAGACAAGTGACATTAAAAATAATTTTCGCAAGTAAAAGATTTTTTTTCCCCTTTAAAGATATTATATACACCCCATTTAAAATTAAACCAATATGACAGGGCTCTACAGAATTAATTAATGTCACATCTTGAGGGAAAGGTGAAATGAGGCAGCATTTTAAACCAGGAGTAAGAAAAATATAAGTCAGTCTATTTCACATACTTAGTATTTCAGGTGTTGTTCTGTGGATCATGTAACACACGCAAATAAAAATTCCCCATATACATATAAAAATTCATAGTCAAGAAGTGGACAACATCAACCTATCATTGTCAGGCATATTTAACAGAATTTGGGCAAGGTACACACACTTTTATCCCATGGCTTTAAGCACTTATGTTACCTACACCATGGGACATTCCAAGAGGTCTTGCAGGTCTCAAAAGTTTTAGAATGCTATTCCTGGCCACATGATTTGTTCAGAGATATTTATTTCATGGGGATCATGGGCTGCTCACAGTCTTCCCCTTAATTCTGAGATCTTTCTTAGTATAGGTATATGCTGAGAGCTTTTCCCTGCTAAGACACTACAGGACCACCAATGACTCTATGGCCAAATTGTTGAGTGAGCATAGAAAACCTGTTCTGCAGACAGAGCACTGACCTGGGTTGTTTGCAGCTGACTTGAAACTACGTGTTTTGTATCAGTCTCTGCAAGAGTCAAAGTACCTCACTCATACATGCTTTGCTTTATGGCAAAGTTACACCTTTTAATTACACACTTCATTTACAGCAACTATGCAGAATTAGCAGGAATGTCATCCTTGTCATGATAGTCTAAGGATATCTGCTAAGTAAGGCAAAGTTCTGAGGCAGAGATTTTTATCTTCATTACGCTACAAGACATCATGCAGGGGTAAAAACTTCTTAGGCATAAAAACATTTCTAAAACAGAATCAATCTTCTAAACTGAACATAAGCTGTAAG
This sequence comes from Megaceryle torquata, assembly GCA_024611175.1. Taxonomy (NCBI): domain Eukaryota; kingdom Metazoa; phylum Chordata; class Aves; order Coraciiformes; family Cerylidae; genus Megaceryle; species Megaceryle torquata. The sequence goes on from JANIJG010018569.1 coordinate 68,962, forward strand.
CTATGGGGCTGAATTTACCACCGTGCTGCCTGAGAGAAAAGTCAGATAACATCTGGGGGAGCATTGGTGGGGGAATTGCATTGTACCGATGTTACCTGAGTTACAACACACTGAATAACAAGACCTCCACCAAATGAATGTGTTGAGGGGGCAGCTTTTCCAATTGGGAAATTACCACACTATCAGGAGGAAATTCTAATGCTTTCATTGATTCTGGCCCAAGCACAAGGCACAAAAACACAGCGCCCTTCCACAGTCTGGAATCATATTTAAGGAAGCCTGATATACAGACATTATTATTCTCCTTATTTTATCCAATAGCTGAAAGTACTACCCTTGGAAATGGAGACATGGAGCCCAAGCCATCATGCAATGGGCCTTGGCTACCTATGTGCTCTGCACAGCAAGGCTTTACGCAGTCCTGACTGTACGTAAAAAATCCTTTTAGTGAAGCATCAGAATTGAGGGTTTCAAGACCAATCAGCAGCTGAATGTGCTTTCTGAAGGTGCAAGCTTTGGATGTAGGCAATAATGGATTTCTTGTTCTTTTTTCCTCTTAACATTTAAGCACAGATATTGTAGATTCTTAAACTACTCTGGTAAAAAAGCATCCTGAAACTTCCTCACATGGGCCGTCTTTCAATATAACTTTGTGCTGAAATGAACGCTTTACAATTCCATGATTACAAATCCTACTTGCTGAAGGTCAGGCATCCTTTTTTTCCCCTTCATGAAGAAAGAAAGAAAAAAAAAAAAATCACATCAGATGAGCTAGAACAAGGCAGTTATTCAGAGCTTCCCTATAAATTTCTTTCTAGGATACCGTACATTGTACTAGCTTCTTACAACGCACCAGAAATGAGAGTTAGGAAATGGCAAAAAATTGGCACATTTAACTTTACAGACGTTAAAACAGAACTGTGAGTAATCCAAATTGCTTATATTTCTTTTTAGGTAGTTACTTTCGTGCACAAATATTTTGAAGCTATACCTAAGCACACCTAAACAATATCTTACTGTTTGTTTGGGGCTGTTGAGAATTATGCTTGTTTTTCTAAGACCATGGAGACCTTCCATGTTCAACTCATCTCTAATTCTCTGCTTTTGTATATCTGTGAAGGCATCACCAGAGGGAAATAATAATAAAAATTAGAAATTGAGCAGACTCTGTTAGAAACAAATTTAAAGACCTCTGAGAAATCACAGACTTCAAATTTGATTTTTTTTTTTTTTTTTTTTAAATCAACAGCTTGGTGAAACTCAGAGAAAGATAAACACATTATGTTCAACTTCTGGGTATCTGCACTACAGTGAGAAGAAAATACCCTTATTTCAAGAAAATGCATTTTAGAAAAAAGGAATAAGAAACTGAATTTAAGGATGTCTGAAATTAAAACAGTTTCAAAGGCTTTGACATCAAACAGTTGATTACCATCTACTTTCTAATTGCATCTGTCTAGATTTCTAATCTAGCAGAAATAGAGAGATTCTGAACTTCTCATGGGAACAGTCAGGCCTTAATGAGAAAGGCACATGTGAAAGCTAAGCTCTTACGTACAAGGAAAGAGCAGTGGGGGTGGGAAGAGATGGAAATCTTGTGAGACGATTGAAAAAATTTCTGCGATGACTTGTGTGCTTTCAAAGCACAAGAGCACAATAGAAACAACTTCTGCTATGAATCAGCTCATAAAAAATGAGGTCTGGTCCTAAACAGCTTTCAGTCCCAAGTTTAAAAGAAAACAAATGAAAAAGGCAAAGGCAAACCCAATAACTAGTTAGTGACAAAAAGCAATCTCAGCACAACTCTCCATTTGATACTGTAAAAATCATTTTATTCAGGACAGCAAATACATGTCATCTTGCAGTAGTATTTGAAAAAAGTTAATGAGGTCTTTTAGTGTGTTAATCTTCCAAGAGTTTGGGAAAATATGGCAAGAGGAAAAGAATGTATTTGAGAGATTTAACAAGGAATGAAGGCTAATGCTCTGAGCTAACTGGAAATGTGGGTTGCTATTTCAAAATTCACTGAGAGTGCGAGAAGCACCTTGTTTGGAAGGAAATATTTCCACAGAGAGGGGCTAATAGGGACTGGCTGGAACAAACCAGGAGAAAGATCTGTGTAACTGAGAGTGGCACCGCAAGTGAATACAAGCAACACGTTTAGTATTTGTCAAATCCAAGGGATGGGTGCAGTAGATGGATTCCAGTTATAACACATGGAAAGAAAAGATACAGTGTTGAACATGCCGTGTGTGCAGAGCCTGGATATTGCAAGCCAGAGAAGATGACAGATGATATGCATAATATGGCCTAAATGGCCAAAAGAAAACAATGTTTTCTTAACACCTGAAAAACAAAATAATGAAAATCCAAGGATAAAGAACAAGAAATTCTGGTTGGTTTTACTGAATGCAAACCAACTGATTGCATTTGGACAGATGGAGTGGAGGTCTGCCAAGAACTCTGGTGCTGACCTTGTACTCTGAGATGATATGAAAAAGGAGAAAAGCAGTCAGAAAAACAGCCAAATCTGTATGAATGAAGCTTTGTAACTAGTTCTTCTCTCTAGAGGTTTTGTGGAAAATAAGAGGCAGGAGTTGACTTCACTGTCACCAAACAACAATGGTAAAGGACATGTTGGATGAGCTTAGTAATAAGAGAAGATTAATTTGGGATACTAGCATGGGCCACAGGTTTTTACTGCACAGCATCCTCATCACTCTGTGGCTGGAAGAAAAAAAAGCAGAGAGCTTCAGAAGGGAGGGAAAGTCAGGGGGCACAAGAGAGACCTGGAGATGAATTAAAAGAAGGTCACTGGGGTATGAGTGAGGATAAGATCAGACATGGTGGATGCAAGAAAATTCTACATCCAGTGCCAAGAGATAAAAAAGCAGAGTTGTGAAGGGGGAAGGGAGGGCAAGCCAAGGGCTGGGGTAAGTCAGATGATTTCTAGTCTGTTTTCTGAGAAACAGCTTGTGGGAAAAGGGAAATGGGAAAAGGGTGTGATTAGAATTCAAAGATAATGAGAAGGAATTGTCCAATCTGATCCAAAAAAAAGGGAGCTGTAAGACAAAGAGGACTATTGTTTCCTACAATAAACGATGGTGTATTTGATCTAGCGAGTCAGCCATTGTTTTGATTCTCTGGTGGTAGTTTTTAATCTCAAGTAATTATCATTGCTTTGCAGTATTCTCTGAATGTCTCCTGGCTGAAAAAATGTAACAGTGAATAGGAGAAAATTTTAAAGGATTCACCAATTCAAATATTCTTAACTTAAACATAAAGTTTTAATTTCTGTTTCTCTTTTACGAAATATCATCTTTTCTTCATTTTGTATTTTATTTAGACTTGTACAAGCTACTTAGCATCTATTAAACATAACTTTAAGGTAAATATGCATCGTACCAAGATGTCACACCATTAGAGAGTTGATGCATAAACAGTATCATCACCACTTGACTAAACCACCTGCCCTGCTCCGTGGCAATTTAGATTACACTATTTTTTTATAAAGCATATCTTTAAGAGAAAAATCAAACAAGGAAGTGGTTAAATAGAATGCAGTACTCACCACATGATGTCAAGACATTTTCAAGCACTTATCAGCAACAACTAAGAACATTTACCCAAAGATAGGGTCAGTTATTCTAGAGACATCCTAGGCCTCCTTCCTCCCTTTCTTCTGCATGGTTGTCTCCAAGTCCCAGGCTGACTAATGCACTTCAAGGTCTTTATTGCCATCTATTTATCAAATTCCACATCTGCAATTGCAGGCAGAAAGTATCACCTATGTCAGAAATCCTTAACCTAGAAAGTGATGCCACATCAAATTCTTTTGGAAAACACTTATTGCCCTAGACACCCGGCACCTCTCCTCATACACCTACACAGAAACGACAACTTTCTGTCTCAACCAGGAAAGCAATTCTCAGTATCGAAGGTTGTACCCTAACTACAGCCTCCCTGAATCAGCCATCAGAGATTAGGCCAAAACTGCCCGTGTGTGCCACTTCTTGGGGCAGCCCCAACCCAGGCTGCTGAAGAACTGGCTCCGAGTGTGCTGTGGCTGCACTGACTGTGCTCTGAAGTGGATGTACAATCAGCCTAGGAAAGCAAGCAAGTGACAGAGACATAGCAGAATATCCTCAGAGCCTGTTCTGGTTTGAGCTAGAACAGAACTAATTTTCAGTGATTTTGCTTTTCAGCTAAGTCTCTTCTAACTAACTGTACTTTCTGAAGTTGACAACATATTTTTGCAGTGTCTGCTTCTAGACGTGATAATGCTTCATATTTATAGTTGCTAGCAAGCACTGGTGTGCAGTAGGGCTCTTGTCTATATTTGCTCCTACAGAAGCCAAGGTCACCGCTAAATGCGTACCACGCTGGGGTGCCAGCAAGCAAGAGATCACACCTGCAGGGATGAGCAGACAGGACAGATAACCCTAAACTGACCAACGTGGGATTCCATCCCATATATGTCATACTCAGTATAAAGCTGAGCGATCGATCACAAGGCCTAACTCTTCTCCAATGGCCAGCATTCTGTCTGTTCTGCCTTTGATGCCAAACATATTTTACTCATTTACATCGATAGATCCTTTTGGTACTTTTGATTACTCATTAAGATTAATTTTCTACTTTGAGCAAAGAAAAAAAAAGTCTTTTCCATTATAGCAGAATTTTTTACTTAACCTTGGATGAATTTATATTTTCCTCCACAATATACAGCTCACATCAGAAATTAAATTATTTTGCTGTTTATTAAATTGCATTTTAAACTCTATTTGTCAAAATTACTGTGCTATTGGATTACATTCCTCTTTACTAAAGCTAGGCAAAAATAGTTCCTGAATATTAGTTTATATCAAATATATACCAATACATCCATTTCATACCAATAAATCACGATGAAAAAGCACAGGTATTCGTCTGAAAAATGTATCTGCAATTCTGTATCCTTTAGTATCAGTAACAGAAAACAGTGGAACAATGCCCTCTAAAGAGGGTGTGTTCTTTATGAAACCCAGGAGCCTAATCTGACAAGCAAGTTAAGAATCTAGAAAACACTATCAGCATAATTTGTTGCTTTTTAAAATCAGTGACTATATTACTTTTACCCTTTTCTTTTAAACAGCAAACTGAAAACCCTCCTTAAATAAATATATATAAAAAAAGGAGGCCATTAAACATTTTAGGGTGTGTTTTTCGGGTTTTTTTTGTTTGTTTGTTTGGGGGTTTTTTTTGCTTACATTGTTTCTAATGACACCAGTAAAATTATGGGGGTTTGTTGATACAGGTAGGATTTGGTAATTACAGATTAACAGAGGATGGAAGAGGCCTTAGGAGGTCTCTAGTTTTATCAGTAGTGTGATATTTAATCTTCAATGCCTATGAGATGAAGGGAAATTACATCAAAAACACAGGAATACAAGATTTGCCCACTTAAAAGTATAATCAAGTTGCTGTAATTAAGGCTAAGAACAATTTAACTAGTTACAAATAGAAGAATAATTAAACCTCATATTTCCATATGGTAGGACAAAAATAAGTATTATAGAAAGCAAGTAGAACATACCAGTAGTGATGCTGGAAAAACAAACATCTCAAGGTAGGACTAGATAAGAGGATTTTTATGGTGTCTATAAAAAGCCACATAGCTTTACACACAGGGAGAAAAGTACCCTGGAGTGGGGCAAATCTTGGAGTTTCACTTCCTAAATCATTCAGGACTTGAATCCAGACCTTTAAAAGTCTCTTCCAGCCCAAACAATTCTACTATTCTATGAAAACCAGATTAGTTAAACTCAAAGCAATTGCAAAAATCCCCCTCAAGTGTTTGAGTGCAGGGTTACTCACAAGATCAAAAGCAGTATATAAAACAGTCCTTAGGAAGAAGTGGTCAGCTTACACTTTCGTGAAAAATGATGGAAAATATAAACTACTGCAGTGGAGTAATACCAAGCCTGTATTTTGTATTCTGGGGAAATAGCCCTTGTTCAACTGAACCTCTTTCCTGTGAGCTACTTGTTATAAATGAAAACACAATCCCTAGAGGCAGTCTCACAATTTCACTTTGTCTCAAACTTAAAAATCTACATGTATTCAAAGACTGAACACTGATATTCTTTATTTATAGTCCCTAATGGCTGCTTCATCAGTGATTTTTCTCCCTCTAGGAGGCTGAACTAAAACAACCTTACTGATGTATAGAGCATGATGTGTAATTAACAAGATATGCATTACCATCAACAGATTTTCCAGTTATTGCAACTGGTGGTTTTGACAATTACTGCAACTCCTGCTTCTGAAATGTACCTGTAACCTGGGAAAAGGAAAGCTCTACGTTGTACCAGTGCTCTTGGATTCTCTATCTTCCAGTTTTCTACTTGCAGCATTTGTCAGACATACACTTTCTCCAATGACATTTGCTTCATTCCACTACTTAAACATCTTTCAGATATGTATGGCTATCAGAATAAGGGAAAAAATCAGTCAGAACTCAAATTCTGAAGTAATTCAAAGTTCTGGAAAGAAAAATATATTTAATGTTCTTGTTAAGGTCTAAGGAATGTCAGATTGAACCCACATTGCCTTCATTACCATCCTGCTTTATGCATTACTGTCAGACATCGTCTGTGGCACAGACAGGTATCTATAATACTCTCTGCATATGCATTTGAACTGCACATGCTATATATACACCATACTGAACAGTCCTAAATCCCCTTTTGGTCTAAAGCAACAAGTTCCCTGTTAACAGCAAGAAGGTTCACTCACTATAGGGTTCTTCTGCTAGAGAGTCTATACTGGCCAACATTGCAAGGTGCCCCACCACAGAGACCACTTGGTGATTAAACTAGACAGCAATCGTGAAATCTAGTACAAAATTTGTTCAAAATAAATTATTTGTTGAGAAAATTTCCCCAGTGTACAAATCTGTCTTGTCCATTTGTTGCTGGAGCAGCAGTGCACGTGTGTGCTGCATACATCCCCTCAGAGATCTCCTCATCCCTCCACTGCCAGCCACTGAGAATGAATTTTCCACAAGAAGCTAAAAACAAATGACTAACCTCTTAGAGACGGCTACAGGGCTTGACAAGGTGACAGCATCATACATCTTTATTTTTTATTGCATCAGCTGACTAGAAGGATATTACCTCAAGCATTTAAATTCACATTAAAGGTCAAAGACAGACAAATGTCAAAAATAAAATGTGCTGAAGTTGTGCCCGCAATATATCAGTGAGGAACTCAATGAAAGCTCCTGGATTAACAATTATTCTAAAAATTGTATGAATATTATTCCTTAAGAAACAATCTTCTGATTAGTTCACTTGATATTTCTTAAATACCTGTATCAGGTAAAGAGATGTCATTTTCATCATGCTTTAAGTAAATGAAATATTTTTGGTTTATGAGTTATATGAAAAATACTGTGGATGTTAACTGAATACCTCCTGAATCTCACCACAGAAGATAAACATTTTCATCTTCCCTGTTCTATACTTCACAACAAAGAAAAATTCACCATTAATTTTTCAGTGTTTGTATGAACAGAATTTGAAAGAAACGTTTCATTGCCACATAGAAAAAAAACCCTGATATTTACCATCTTGAATATAAAGAAAATTAACATTTTATATGTTTGAAAAAACCCAATGAGTTACAGAGGAAGGAATTCAGAAATTTTGTTTACACATTATTTATTGCAGCAAAACAAACATGGAAAAAAGCCTTTGTTTTCTTGTAGGTATTTTGTACTGCTTTGTTATTCTGTACCTTCATTTTTTGCATAAATTATTTTCTAGTTGTGACACTGAAGAGGAAAACACTAATAAAAAGCAATCCCATCAGAACAAAACCTATGCAACAGACTCACAAAACATTGAAGCAAGAAATGATACTTTCTTTTCAGGAAGGAAAAATATTCAGAATAAAGAGTTCACAGATACTACATACAACTCTATTTTGCCTTTTTCTGTTCTTTTTCTTTCTCTAATAAAAATTTAGAATTAGTTAAAACTATGAAGAGACTTTTTTTATCTCTTTTTACAAACTCTCCAATAAGGCTGTACTTACATCATCACGGAAGTGAAATTACTTGACAAATCTATTTAAAAGGACATTAAAACCCCCAAAAGAAAAGAAAAGAAAACAAACAAACCAACACAACACAGAAAGAAAACCTGAATCATAATTGAATCTCTTGCATTTGATGGGAAGAGGGCAGGGTTTCTAATTTGGAAGGATTCTTGCATCTGGGCTTTTCAGTTTCTTTCAGTACAAACCAAGCATTCTCTGCTGGGTAAATCCCAAAACTACGGCTGGAAAACTGCAAACAAACAAGGTATCCCAGCCTGTTCTGGCAAGGCCACATGGCCTAAGGACCTGTGGTTAGACACAGATGTGCAGTGAAATGAAGCTTCCCTCCATGAATCATCTTATTTTGTGTATCTCCATCAGATCACACGCTATGTGAATAGCTTTCTAACAACGAATGCAATAGGACACCTAATTAGTATAAAAAAGACCATAGGGGCTAAATGAGTGATGTAATTTGAAGGGCATAGAACTGATAAATACAGCAATCTTCAGAAGACTCCTCGTCCCACTGATTCATGTATAACCCTTCTCTGGGAAGTAAACTTTGAAGCGTCTATTCTGCTGGTGGAAAGAAAAGTTAATTTTCTTTCAACATTTACTTATGCTTTTACATGGGGAGCTAGAATTGTATTTCTCTAAGTATCAACAGAGGAAAAAAACAACTGGACAATATAATTGGTTTTGCCATCTGTATGTACTTTGCACAATGTCATATAGAGCCACTTTGATAGGAGAAGACAAAATTGTGTGTGCTTATGCTTCTCAGAACAGTTCAGTAGCGCTCTCACCTACACTGAAGGAAAGATGTTAATCTAACTTTGATGTGTTTGCAAGAGGTAGGAAAGATTATCTGGGAAGCTTAATAGTCAGCAGTTTAGGACTTATTTATACCTTCTCACTTGCACAAGGCAAACTTTAAGAGTGCAGTGAGCCATCTGCTTCTGCACAGAATGGCCTTTAAAATGTAATCATCTTATCTAACAGTGTTTGACTCATCCTCAGAAGCTTTTTTGATGGGAAATCAGTTTATACCACCTGAGGGTATTGTCTTCTGTGGCTGCCAGAGCCATAGACAATCACTGTTTTCTCCCAGATTCCTATGCAACCAAACTGGCAGCACGATTCTTGGGTAGTTTGTTACCTTCTGCTATCTTTGCCTGAAATCTTCATCTTTCCTTCCCACTACAAACACTCTAAAAGTTATCTCGATTCTGACCCAGCAAAGAGATCAACATCATAAACTCAATTATACATTTGAGTCTCAGTGGTTATATCTACTTTATCAGACACCCCCCCACACACACCTAAAGTTTTACAGAAATCTTTAAAACGTATTTTAACAAAACATCTTATCCCAAATAAAGGATGTCTTGTCACTCCCTGCTGTGAATGTACAGCTGTCAATCAAGTCAGATTAAGCTTTATAACATAATAGCTACATAACACAGTTGATTGATACCATGCTGGGTATCTTCTGAACAAAAAGTAAAATGCAGAAAAAAACAACCCTTCACATCATCATAAAGTAGACATTAGTGGAGAAATTATGCAACTGAGATTATTCTTATTCAACAGCACAGCTTTTGTCCTTTCTTTCTGTCTTGAGGTTAAGTAAGCAAGCATGACAGGTATGGTGTGCAGCACTTAAAACGAACAGCCTGTGCGTGACATGTATGCTAGGGAAAGAAAAAGAATACTTTTGAATAATAAGTCATTTCCACCACAAACTCCCTTCACTCCAGAAAGAACTGGCTTACTTAATAAAATACATTCCTGTTGCTTAGCTGAGCACACCTTCCAGCAGCTTGCTTAAATTACAGGTATCTTAGTAAGTGTATCAGGATGATAAAGACAATACAAAAAGAAATCCTAGGACATGAAAATGCAATCACACGGTCCTTTCAAATGATACAAGGAAGAACTTCTAGAACAGACACTTGGAAGCTTTTGTCCATGCAGAAAGACTGCTGGTGTCTGTGTTAGCACCATTCTAAAGCCAGAAGTATTCCCAGCCATGCTTGTAGGTTCTCTCTTCTTCCCCATGTATACGGAGAGAGAGGAAACAAATTGCTTGCACCGATAGGTGGGCTCCAGCGCAACAGAGAGAGTACAGAGGCTGTTTACGCTAAGGAAGGTCAAACCAACTGTCCCTCCAAACACAAAGACTAAGCAGCCTGTTAAACAGAGAGGGTTCACAGTGCCTAGCCACTCAGGAGAAACCTACTTGCTCTTGAAGCTGTTCTTCAGCTCACCTGTAGCGAGAGTACGTGAAAGCTAACAGTCGGGTAATGAGAAGGTGGCCCTCGCACCCAGTATGCTGGCAGAGTGCTTCTGCCCTTGTGAATGCAATAGGAAAGTGAAAATTGTTGCTGACCATTTGGCTGGGTTTAACATATCAGAATATTCAGTAAAGGAGCAAGGAATACGCGATATGGAAAGTAAGCCAACAATGTGGCCTTTGAGCATGCATTAGAAACCGATGGGATTGGAGACAGTCACGAAACAATGTCAAATTCTGCAACACAACCACGGCATTTCCAGGAACTGCGACAACTGCCTCACAAAGTGAAATGCTTGTGAGGAAAACTGCTGCAGACACACCCGGGATAGATGGGGAAATGGACAGTTCCAGAACACAAAGCCTGTGCTCTAAGGCTCGTGCTGGGTATCGCATATTTGTAGATTTTTTTCAGGTTGAAAATGCAGAATCCACAGGTAACATTCCACCATTTTAACCAGCAAGAAAATAAATGAAGTAGTAGCATCTCTGTGCACGCAGGAGAGGTAAAACAGAATATATATTTAAGAGCAGAATTACCAGACTTCCCAAAACCAAAATCTCAAGTTTTCTAAACAGAGAGGTGGTACCTCCTGTACTTGGGAATTTTTACTCTGAAAGTGGTTCCCACCCTAAAGTGTACAAGGCAGCCCTCTTTGCACTGAAATAAAAATCTAAGTACCACCAGAAAATGTATCCTATGCAGGCTGGGGCCCAAAAAACACACACACAAGAAACCAAACCAAAATGCCAAACAAACATCCCAAATCACTTTTAGACACTGCAACTCAATGTCAGCAAAAACAACAACAAAAAAAGGCATCTCCATGTTTTTAAGTTTTACTATCGACCCAACACTGCAGAGGGATCAGCATCCTGTATTTACAAGGGATAACAGAAAATAAATACTTTACAGTTAATAGGGAAATAGTTTACAATACAGTAAATTACTTCTGAAATACAAGTTTATTACTTGCATCTGCCACATAAGCTGAGGGACACCTACTCTACTGCATGATGTAATCAGGGGACAAAGACTACTTTTAGAGGAAAAAAAAATAGCCTCATACTTCAATCTCCAGCCTGTGTCTCATATCTGAGATAACTCATGTTTTGATGCACTTGGTCGGGTGGTCTAATGCAAGACATCGTGAGAGGCATCGACTACAGTGCTTGAGAGGTTGAACAGGCATAAGGAAGGAGAAATGAATTCTTCAAGAGTTCGGTTGCAATGAAACTGTCACAAATGATGCACCTCTTATCTATTAAAGATGTCACTATTCAAGTCAAGACAATTCAAAGACACACTCAAACACAAATAACAGAAAGTTAACATACCTTAAATGAAAATCTATGCTTTGATTAATTGAATATATTCATCATACAGAAGCATGTTATATATGTAAATGCATTTTTGCTTGGAAAATTAACTTACTGCACCCTCTAGTATCAGATAGGAATAGTATCTTTGTATATCACAGAACTTATTACTGAACACCAGCTGCATTTGCTTCTAGATGTCTTCTCCCACCAGAAGAGAACTCAAACCACATTCACACCACGCCCTGGACACTAGGTTGGACTGTTTCTCAAGTATCATTTAAACCTCTCACTAAACAAAGATGAATTCACCAAAATACTATTACAGCTCAGGTGTGCTGTTTTCATTTTGAAAAGAGAGTATAAGAGATAATTACTGACAACAGGAATGGTTATAAAGATCAGCCTCAGTTATAGGTATAATGTGTCTTGGAGAAACAGAAAAAACCTGCTCCAGGAGCACTAATACCACTAACACCCTTTGCCCGTGATGCTTCTTAAACACCAAAGCAGCAACAGCTTTTTCCTGTTTTGGCAACAACTGAGCTGATGAGTATGGTGTGAGCTGATGCTGAAGTAGGTGTAAAAGCAGGGTTCACACACACACGCCTTCTGTTGGGGTGCTTACGATACCTGGCACAGGAGGAAATACAAAAAGCCTCTTGGAATCCAAGCGAAGTGCAACTGTAACCGTGTTCCCCATGAAGCACAGTAGTGCTGGGAGGGCACTGGTAGTTTGTGGATTTTAAATGGGGAATTCCTACATAAAACTTGAAAGTGATACCCATATGTTAAAGACTACAGGAAAACTGTGAGCCCACAACACTGCAATAGAACAATTATGTATTTAATTCCTCTGTGTAAAAAGGAAAAAAAAGACCCTGTATATCTCTGAAAGTACTAATTATTTTACCAGCCTGAATCACAACTCTGATGTATCAGCGTCATTAACATCACCGTTAATTGCCTTTTCAATACATTATCACTAGGCATTCCTTTCAGTCCTTTTAATGGAATATAAAAGAAAACAATCTATCAACTTTAAAGACTTATGAATTCTGGATCTTAAAACAAAGCTGAGCGCAGGAGCCCTGAGGGGTTACAGCTACCTGCTGAGTAAAACGTAATGGAAGCAGAGACATCTCGACTGCAACGCAGCCAGCACCTCATGGCTGTGGTCATCACTGGCATGCAAGACCCGACCTACACCTTGAGCTGCACAGGGGTGAACAGGCTGCGGACCACAGGAGAATTTGAAGTTTTAATGGCAACAGACATGTGGCAGAAATGCCAGATTCCTGGTATACCCATTTCACCCATCTGCAACCTCACTCTTCCATCAGCCTGGATCTGCTGCTAAACAGCACCTGCTGCACCAAGCCCTCTCTCCTTGCAAGCTTCCTTACTGGCTCCCCAAAAAGTTTTGGTCACCAGCAACATACAGAAGTCCTGCAGACAGGCTTTGACATCTTCACAGAAGAAGCTGGACATGAGGAAAATTGATGCTCACAGAAGACCACCATTCACCTCACCTCAGTCTGTCAACAGTCTGAGGGCTTTGGTAAGTTGGGGGGAGGGCTGTAAGAGGCAGCAGAAACCACTGCATACAGCACATGCACACACTTTTAAGGTTCTTATAACCCTCTCTGCTAAAATTCCCAGTAATGCCCAATATTGGTCTCTTTAAGCTCCTCGGGTTTGGAAGCTGCTACTCAAAGCAGATGATGATGGCAGGCAACTAGGGGGACAAAAAACAACTGGAGAAACAGAAACGGGAGAAACAGTAGGACACACTTTATTTGCTTAGAGGCTTTATGACGATCTGATCATTGAAATCTTGCTCATATCGCTATTTTTCTGGCAAATGAGCCTATGCCAGACACCCTGGAGCTAAAATTATAACTTGAAAAAAGTCCCCAACTCATTTTATTCACAGAGAAGAAAAAGAAAAGTAAGAATAACCTTATTTGGGTGGTGAGGGAATTCAGTATTTTAAAAGAGGATCAAAAAGGATTCATATTTTAATTAGTCTCCTTAGCTCACTCTAATGAGAAACTGGTTTTAGAATGATTAGATGATTCAGCTCTCCTATTCCCTGTATGCTAAGATCTCCATTCTAATGTATTCACTTTTATTTTCAGCTTTATTTTAGGGCTATATATCTACTCAGTTTGGTAAGATATATCTTTTATATATCTGCTTTTCCCTTTATCCAAGAAGAGCTGGAAGACAAAAATCAGTAATTATTTTAAGTGTGCAGACCTGCTGAATTCTCACATTTTTAAAAGGACAAGTACAAAGCGAGAAAAAAACCCACAACTTTTAAGGAAGACATTAATCTAAAATTGTTTTCCAGATTTGGAACTCTTACTGCAAACTGTGCAGTAATTCTCCCGTCCATCAAAATGGGCAGAGAATTTGCTTTGGCACACGCAGTACAAAATGTTCACCAGATCAGCCTGGCAGACATGAGATTTGAGTTCTATCCAAAAAAAAAATAAGCAGTCTTGGGTCTGCCATATGGTTTTCTCCAGGGAGGTCCATCAAGGAAATGTAACCTTTTGAAAGCACAAGAAATGCCTCTCCTATGAGGACAGGCTGAGGGAGCTGGGATTGTTCAGCCTGGAGAAGAGAAGGCTCCGGGGAGAGCTAATAGCCACCTTCC
>JANIJG010018572.1:346-35565 GCA_024611175.1 Megaceryle torquata
GGATGTCCCTGCTTTCAGCAGGGGGGTTGGACTGGATGATCTCTAGAGGTCCCTTCCAACCCAGACATTTCTATGTTTCTGCCTTTCTATGGACTAGAACTTGAGACTTCATATGGTGGTTTAAGTATAGATGACAAAAGAACGGCTAAAATGAAAAGTGATGGCATTTTACCAAAGAAATCGTAAGCCTCCTGCTAGGCAGAGGTAGGCTATGAGTTATCACAGTGCCATGTGTAAATTACAGAAAATTAAGTTAAATGGATCCCTGGAAATCTTTTTATAATTTACTCTGGGAGAAGTAATAACCTATTTTTACAGTTTCTTTCAATATCCTAAAGAAATCCTGACCCAAAAATCTCACTCCAGCTGGAAAAGACCACAGCAGTTAGGGCATGAGATTTCAAGTATCTACTGAGAAACTGTTCTGTTTGCAAATCAATGTTCACGTGACCAATAGGCAATCTGCAAGAAAGAATGAAGTCAGAGATCAGTTATTTCTCACTTCTCCTTACCTGCCAGCTGCCTTAGAAGAATAAAGTAAGAGCAGGTGGCAGCAGAAGACAGGTAAAAAGAAACTGATGAGGAATCTGGCTGCAGCTGAGTTCCAGGAGAGCCCAGAATACCTGGATTAGGAAAGCACAGAACCTCAGCAACACTGCAGTAAAGACAAGGATGGCAAAGAAGAGTCATCAGCAAGAAGTGGCTAGCAAAAACTTTTAGACTTAGGTGAAGATGCTTCTGAAAATGTCAAGAAAAGAATCTCAGGACAGAATGAGGATCATGAAGTAAAAACAAAGAAAATACAGGTTACCAGAGTAAGTGAAGGAGAAAGAAGATCCAGGAAACTGCAAAACTGCACAGCTGTGACAGGACATGCACTGAGAACTCAAACACATGGCTGCATACACTGTGAGGCCACAGTGGAATACATCGGTCGTGTCTGGGAAGGCACGAGTAACTGCTTTCTTTGTGAGGACAAGGTACTAGGGAACCCAATACAAAGTTTCTGAGTCAGCTCTATCATACTCTAAATATACCCTGAACTAGCATGCTGTGTCCCTGACAGTCCTCCCTGTTTGTTCTGTCAGACTGCTGCTGAAGGATCCTAAAAACCTAGAGACTGCATTAGCTCATAGTTGCCACAGCACGATTTTGTAATGCTAGAGGTCATTTTCTTTATAACTTCATGCTGAATACTCTTTAGAGAGGCATCATATACCTTCATTCTGATATGCTGACATTCAACAGGCACATGTGATTGCATCACCCCCTTCGACAATCACATTTCGTTTCTATATATCTTTGCTACTACCCTGCCTGAATTCAGGACCACCATTTTGGAGAGTGAAATAACCCCTCACAGTAGGTTGACACTTGAATTGAGAGGCTAGAGCAGTGAAAAGTTTAAAGTATGGACACTGTAACTATGCAAACACCTGCTTGGCAGAAGGTTTTTTCTGTGAGTCAGTGCAGGTGTAAAGATTTTATTACTCATGATCACACCTGTTGGTGCATGTGTGCCAAAAAGCAGGAATAGCTAGATGCAGGGAGAAAAATAAGAAGTCACAGGGCACACCCCACTCTCAGAGCAATATAAATCCAAAGTAACTTGAATTAGCTCATCTAAATTATTTTAAACTAATATTGCTACAAATAAGTGCAGAATTTGGCAAAGCACAACAAAATACCAGTGAAAATATCTCATGAAAACCTTGTAGAAAGTTACTACTTTCTAGAAAGTTTTATGATATATATTGAATATATTAGACAAATATATGCATGAAATGGACACAGGGGATATAAGCAATTGTGTGGAGGCCTAACATACAAGGGACAGCTGGATTTAAGTTATGCTTTCATTCCCAGCACTTAAATGTTGTATCAGCTTAAGGGGACTCACCAAATCCAGATGTTATTTCACACATACACACGTGTAAAACATCACAATTCATCCCCACAGATTCGGCTAAGCTCAGAGATCAGCAGGTTTTTCCCACTTTCTTTATACATTGGTCTCATCCCCCAAGGAAATCCTGGCAACCCTACAAAGTACCTCTTAATTTTTAATACGACCACTACATTCTTGAGGTAACAGCAATGACTGGGATAAAATTTATTTAATTTATTTAATTTACATCTGCTGAAATGCTTCCACATGCATTAATTAGGGCTTAATTAAGCTGAATTAAGATCACTTTGCATTGCTTGAATGATATAGGGACACTATAATAGAGTAGCTTTGTTGTCATCCAGAACAGGAGGTCCAGAGCAAAACTATTGTGATATAAAATTAGGAACCGCTCACGACACAACTCATCTCCCAAGGAGGTCCAACTGTCAAAGCAAAGTGCATAGCAACAGTCATTACAGATGATCTGCAAAGTATCTGCTGGAAAAGTTTCTTCATTGTAAAAGACAACGTACTTACGTTGGCTCTTCGGAGACTGCTCTGGTCTCTTCCATTTCATGTGCCTGTTTAAACCATGGCAGTTTTGCTTCCACGGGAATTTTTTCTGGTAGAGAAAACAAACAAACTCAAAATATTGAATAATTCCTTCAAAATCAGAGCAATATGCAGATATTAGCATTATTCACCTTAGCACTTTGCACTTTACATTGCTTATTGATGTAATGCTTTTGAATAAAGATATACTGGATAATAAAACATCATTTACTAGAAAGTCTCTTTATGTTTGAGTGCCATTCTGACACCCCTTTTTATTGAGAGGGTACCAGTAATATCTCATTTCCATTCATGTTAAATCTTTTATATCCTTCCTACTTCTCCAAATGCAGGCAGTTTCTAGTAGATTGTAACATATCTCAGTGTAATGGGTTATCATCATAACTTTATGGCTGAAAGAGAAGCCAGAGTATAGCAGATGTATATTCCTCTCCAGACAGACTGGCTTCATCAGAAAATCTTAACAGAAAAAATCTTTTGTTTTTGCTGAGTTAGTCAGCTTTCCAAAAACTGGAAATGCATCTAAAAACAACACTAGCTTCTTTTATCTGTCTATACAGCCCACAGTTCTGTGATACTTTTTCTCAGAGTAATGTAAGCCAGTTGAAGATCCGTGCCTCCAAACTTAAATAAAACACCAGAAGAAAGTTCTTAAAATTTCAGTTCAGGTTTCTATTTCAAGGTTTAACCCTGACTAGCTTTCTGCTTGAAGAATTCTCTGGAGTCTGAAAAAATCCAGAAGAGAAACAAAGGTTGTCTACAGATAGCTTTCACTTTTTCTATGTAAATCTTTATAGTGAGTTGTGAAGGTCTGAAATACAGCCTTTCAAATAAAAACTGAAAGAATGAGAGTAGCACCCACTAAAATTTTCTGGGCCCAGAGGGTCAGAAATGAGCAAGGGATACTAGTTTCCCCTCTCACCTTTGTTTTTTTCTTTTCACCTTCCCACCTACTTGTTTTATTACTTACCAACTTCTATAAAAAATGTCAATTTGCATCATTGTTACCAAGTTTTTAAATATGAGAAATGGAAAAAAGCAAAGGAAGCCAGTTTGATTATAACAGTGAACTGATGAGGCCCACTGAGAATGCTGACACATTTAATGAGATGCAAATGAACAAGACCCCAGGTGATACACATGGAGTATCGTTCCCATTTCTAGCATCACTGAATAACTCCTCTTCATTAATTCTGGTTTTCTTAATTTGACCAGGCTGTATAGATTCAGTTAGCATGTTCACTTCATGACAAGCTGGACACATTATCAGCAAAAAACATCAGCAGGGCACTTTTCATACCACCAATAATAAAATAAATAAAATAAAATGCTTGTTTCTGCCAGGACTGAAATAAGCCCTAGTAAATTCCAGCTTCTGGCATTTCTGAAAAAGGTTACCAGGGGCTTTTAATTCTCTTAATAAAAATGTAAAACAATAACAGATCCAGACAAAACTCCAGTTACCTTTTGGCTTGTAACATGGTATTGGCACGATGCATTCTTCCTTTATGTGTAGTTTAAGCTGTGGGTTGCAGCCACCGACATGCTGCCCACGGTGGTCAATACACAGCACTACTCGGTAACGTAAGCCTCTGCCACAGGTCACTGTGCACTGCAGGAGACAATGCAACCATCTCACTCTGTTTCTTTTTTATTGTATTTACAAATACTGGTGTAAAGCAAGCTGGAAGTACTGATGATGTGTTCACTAAAGTTTTTCCACAATCAGTCAGGTATCATATGAATATGTCCCTGGCATCGCTAGGTGATGCTGGAAAAAGTGTCTAAGTTTTGGGAACGCAAGTGATTTCTTGAGGTTCTGTAAAGCTTATCTGATTGGCATTGGTCCAAAACAGAGGTAGCTATGCACTGAGAATATGCTCTCTCACAGTGGTCATTTTCAGTTAAAGCTCGGTCAGATGTGCTGCAAAGAACAGTTTCTTCACTATATGTCAGTGATGTCATTTGGATGAACTAAGGAATTATAGAAGTGTTGAGCTATCTGACTGTATCAGATAACTACAGCCAAGATAAGTTGGCTTTATGTTCTTGTTACTATAATGAAAGGTAAGAATGCTGGAAAATCACCCTTGCAGACATGTCAGACCCTAGACAGACATGCCTTTAGCTATTATATGAAGTGAAATATTACATTTATCAAGAACTGAGAGACAAATGACCTGATTGCAAAGGGGCCTGATCTCTGGCTCTAATTTCTCCTCTGTGTAAAGCAGGAATTCAACAGGCGTAAGTCTATATACATTTTTCTCCAGACAGACATGTTAACATTTTGATTACCAGTCCAATTTACTTAGCACAAACATCTCCTAGTAAGTACTATGAATTATGCTTTGCAGGACTATATTTTTTCTAATAGCCCTGTGCTCACAAACACATAACAACACAAGACTAGATAGAGGCTTTCTTTAGAAAACAAGAATAGCAGTCCAAATTTATTTTCAACTTACTTGAGACCATTCCATTGCTACCCACTTAGGACAATCAAACAGGTTGCAGGTTTGAATGACTTTGGGCTTAGGGGCATACATGCATTTCCATTCTTCCACTTGCAGTATCTCTCCATGAATGGTCTCCTCTACACACACAAAACTTCTCCTCTGAATACCACCTCCACAGGAAACTGAACATGCAGTCCAAGGGTTATGTTCCCACCTGGAAAAAGAGCTCATGTAATAAAAACAATGCTATTCTTTATTGCTCTAATCTCTATTAGAAGTGCCAGAGACTGAATCCAACCTTTGTGTCATTAAAACCCACTGATTGTTTGCTGGATTTCTATCACACACCAAATAAAAATACATGGAATTACAGAGCTACCTTGCTTTATTCCAGGCTTAAATTCATGTGTAAAATGAGAAGAAAAATAAAAACATAAATTTAAGTACATTTCCCAAAATTACTGAAAATCTTATTCTCATACATGAGTCAAAGACCTTGAATATCCTGAATTCATTCACTGGAATTATTTTACTTGCAAACAGTCAAAATCACCTAAACAGAACATTTTTCACTGTTAATTTACATGGTCACATATACTCTGATTACCACTGTAATGGTAATCATGGAGATTGATGGAGAAGCATGTGTACTTGAGATTATATGAAGTCCAAAGACAAAGACAGATCTGACTGTGTTGACTCGAGGGTGATATTAGCCACTGTTGCTCATCACTGCCCACATCATGCAGACTACCCTTAAAAAAAGTCTGTTTATGAAAGAATTTTTAGGGGAACTCTAATACTTGCTTTGAGTAAACCCAGCCCTTTAATTTCAAACTGCCTTCATCCATAAAGACTACAAAATAAATTATGACAGGTACCATTTGGCTGGTCATCACTGCAGTTCTGCTAGAGTTTTCCAGCCTCATTAAAATGCTGTTGAATAACTTTGTGTTCACACTTTCCAAGTTGCTTTAGGCAAAAGGCTGCTCATCCATTTCAGATGCTTCAGCTAACCTATCTGATTTCTCCTGAAGCAGGGTAATGCACAAATTAAGGAAAACTTACACAGCCCTATTAACCAGCAGAGTTGTGGGGCAGTAGCCTCCAACAGAGGGATGATAAACAACCTGCTGGGAGGATCTTCAAAACGGGCATCTATCCACAATCTTAGAACTAACTACAACAAAGATGGAAATTGATGAACCATCCGAAGTGAGAAATACATGGAGGTTTTTAGGTTACAAAGACAGTTTCATTCATGTCTTGGTCTTAACATGAATGTACATTTAAGTAACCATTCCTCAACAAAACCTAACTTCAATAATGCCCTGCTCCTGTCATGTTTAGAGATAACAAGCTTCTATCATAGCATTTGTCTATAGGTTCCACTGACCCCAACCCAAGTTTTCCTCACCCCTCATCCCCTATCTCTCGCCTCTTTTCCACCACCCACCCAAATCAAAGCTAACTCCTGGGAAATGATTGAGCCCTGCAGCACATATTATGGTTCATCCATGTCTTGTTAGTTTAATACTTGTACCTATTACATTTGCAGGGGCTCAGAAAGGATCATGAAAAAAAATTATATCCAATATGAACAATGGATTCTGCAAGTATTAGAATATCCCACCAAAATCAATTCATCAAGAGTAACTTAGATATTATAAAGGAAGCCATAATCTGAGAGTAGATGAGGCAAAGGCCTGTAAATCAAAGGTAATGTAAGTAACTACTACCCACTTTCTATGATACAGCAGGTAAATCAAGGACACATCCTATTCTAAGCAATTCATTAGACTGCCTACAAAAACATATTAATCATGCTTAAGCTCAACAGAAGAATGAGTATGAAACATACAGCAAGCCATGGAACATTAACCATATATACTCAAAAGCATTCAGAATAAAGTTGTATGCCAGGATACTGATATCATATCACAAGTACAAAATACATTTGAAGAGCAACAGTTACACTTTTCTTTGACTTAAATGAATGGCTAATGCTAACTCATTTTCCTTAAAAAAGTCAGGAACTGAAGAGCAATTAACTGTTCAATGAATTAGCAGCTCATGGATTTATATATATAAGGCTGACTGTGCTATATGTAATACTAGTCTTGCAAGTGTTTATAGCATGAAGTTTTATAGTTGTTATTCTTTATCTCATCAGTTTCGAACACACTCCAGATCCCATACTCCCATAAGCATTTTCAAGATGGAGTGAGGTCTATGGCTACTGGGGAAAAGGGGGGTCTTGGGCAAGCAGTCAAGGAGATACTTTCCAGAACCCACAGCTGTCAGGGGATCCTCAACAGTCCAACAAGTCTGAAATGAATGGAGGCATTCCAAAAGCTTTAAAAGAAAATTTTCATCCTGGGAAATTTTTCTATTTATTTCAAAAGAATTCTCCATCTGTAAAAATATTTCAGTGGGGCATTTACAACTCTAGCCACAGGAGAAGTCTTTCAAGATCTTGTGGTGTGCTCCACGACTTTCCCACAACTTCCTCATGTGAATGGGAAAGTAGTGGTAAACACCACAGGACTGCATCGCAGCCCTCACGCTATGTAGGAGGTGTGATGTATGACTGCCGGTCAAGGTGAAGGAGTCTGTACAGCTTCCCTCAAGCATATCTACACTACTTTGGTTTTCTGCCTGCTTTGCAAGAACAGTCTTGGGTTAGCATGTAAGAAACAGGTAAGAAAAGAAAAAAAACAAACCCAAAAGGTGGAAGAAGCCCCAGCAGAGCTGGCACAGGCTAATGCATGGCAGTTACTTGACAGGCAACAGCACAGAGAAAATACATTCTGTTACACTGAAGCAAGAGTTGCATCTGCACTGGACCAGGTTCATTTCACGATACAGGTATACACACTTGCTATTTCAGCTGCTCTTTTTCTTTCAAAAATTGCAGCAAGAAAAGCTGCTTTTACATGTTCACTGTGTTTCTTTATGCCCCCCCCGCAGTGGAACACAGCCTGTTTCCTTTTTCTGCTTCCTGCTGGCACCAACTCTGAGCCCTGCTTGGCCACCTGCTATCTTACAGTTCTTACTCCTGAGCATCACACCCCAGGAAGACCATGATACCTACTGACAGAACACAGTGAGGTGTCAACGAGGTGGGCCTTTGTCTCTAGTTCTCAGTGTCTGAAATACAAGAACCTGCCCACAGCTTTATCGCAGACTCCACAGTTTTATCGAAGACAATCCATCTCACCACAGTGTCATGCAAACGTGCAGAGCACAGTAAAGCACAGAAAGAGGGATTAGATTTCTCTTCCAAATGGTCTCCAAGCCCTGAGCAGTTCAGAAGATTAAATACTCATGTAAATAAATTGTGCTGAGTTCCAGAGGAGATCTGAAGTACAAAAGAATTGGCAGAAGAAATGGAAGGGGAGAGACACAGAATATAATTATGGAACTTTATGGGATAAAGCTGCAGAGGAAAAAAATCTCAGTCTATGTATGAAAGCCAAAGTACATCACAGGACAGCAGATCCACAACAAGCGTAAATTGCTACAGAAATAAACTATGACATTTATATCAGCTGTAATCAGTAGCTCCACTGAGCCGTGCAAGTCTATGATTTCATTCTTATTACTTCATATCTTTGCTTCTTTAGAAAAATACACATTATTCATTTCATGACATAATAAAGCAGAGGTTCAACTCAGATAAATATTCATCTAACTCCATCAACTATAATTCTTTACATTAACAGTAAATCTGGCTAAATGCTTTTTAGTCCTAACATTCTTTAGAAAACTTCTAAGCCTTCCAGAGAAGATTTACATTCTCATGATTAATTCAGATTGAAAAAAAAAAAAATTTTAAAAAAGGCAACAAACTGTGCTCTGATGACTTCATTTTAGGCAGCAGATGTTAAGGCAACTAATTATCTTTAAAATGACATGACAGCCTTGATGTCAATAAATATAGTGTAGGTCTAAAGAAGAGCAGAAGAATGAGCCCTCTCAAGGGAAAAAGAATGTCTAGAGCCTTGTATCATAGGGAAACCTGTTCTATAAAAATATATTAATTGCCTACATATTCAAAATAAAAACCTTTCAAGACAAGTATTCATATATGCATTTTAAAGATGTTTTTCTCATCACTGTAGCAGGAGAAGGCTAGGGGAACTACTCCTATTGTAAAATCTTCCACATTGATATTTTCAAGAAGAACGTATTAACCTCTTGCTATTAAGCTAATCATCCAGAGCACACTGAAATAAATCACAAGTTCCAAAAATGTGTGCAGGATTGTTATAAACGTGCTCTCCTGTATAGCAAAAAAAAAATCAGAAGCTGTTCCATGATCTTAGGAATCAAATAGTATCTATGCAGTGAAAATTGTGCTAGTGCTGACACACATGCTATCCGGATTATACATACCGAGGAAGTGGCTGGAAGTGATCATAGGGCATGATTTCTTTAAATCCATCACTGTCAACAAAATAAATATTGCATCATTATTTCTCATACCCAAGACTGTACATCAAGTACATACTTTTACATGATCATGCTTTAAGTAAGCAATTCCCAACACAAAATGAGGGAATCTATATTCATTACACAATACCCTCGTGGCAAACTGACTCATATAGCCTTACCTCTTCTGCATGGATAGACATCTATTCACCATAGTTTTTCTACTTCATACCATCAAAAATATTAAATGAGCAAGTCTTTGGCAGAGAAATTATCAGTAATCTTTTAGGTCCATGTTACTTTATCTACAAGAAAATTGTTACATACTTATATCTGTAACAAAGACCATGCAGGAACATGAGTGGCAGTGGAAGAAATGCATCGCAGGAGTAATCCTAGATAGCTCCTGAATAGTGCTTAAGGTCCTCCTAGAGCTGTTTATTTGAACTGCACAGCACAGAACAGGCATAAAGTGTTACTTCCAATACTAAGAAATATGGTATTATATCCAGTAGTACTTCCCTTTTTTCTGTCCGTGTAAGATAAATTCAAAAGAAAAAAGATAATTACACCTTTTCTTTTCTTAGTTTTCTCATTCCAGCTTTGCAACATTTGGCACTCATTGCCATTAAGCATTACTGAAGTCTTACAACTCCATATAGTGATCCACTCTCCAGGAAAAAAACTTGAAAGCCTGTACATCTATAACAGTTAGAGGTCACTATCAACGATTATGTTCAACAGGAATGAAAGGAAATGGACAGTTTAGCTATAGGAAATTAAATCCATTGAGAGTGTTTCCTTTTCTTCTCGCATATGACTTTAGCTTGGCCAGCTGGCATATTAATGTGAGGTTCTGGGACTTGATACTGTGATGTTATTTTAAGATTCTTTAGCACAGCCAGGAAACCTCAACAGACAATCCAAAAGTTAGTTTGAAATATTGTAGTGCAATTCAATACAATTTATGTATACTATAGGCTTTGTAATTTGGCAATACTATTCTGTGGTATTTGTACCACAAGTATATTTACTTTGAATTATTTATTTAAAAAAAATTTCTTAGTTTAAAAAAAACACACACCCCCAAACTGTAATTACTTTCAACTTCACGGTACAAATGAAGAAAGTTTCACAGTAGGCAGATGAATAAACCAAGTAAAACCATGTGCAAAACTTGTACGCTGACTGAAAACTGGAGCTAGTGTCTGTCTAATGAGAAATCCTGAATGTTAGCACCAACAAATCCAAAAGCAGGCAATCTGTCCTCCTCACATAACCTCACAAACTCCTTGTACTAGTACTGTACCACTCAGCAAAAAGAACAAAGTAGAATTATTCTCTTGAATAGACAGATTGATACTTACACTATCTCTGTATAAAGCAAAGTCTCCTATTCTGCAACACTGAAGAAGTGCGACAAATCTATTGGCAGTGGTGCCAGACATCAGCCTTTAATATGTGCAATAATCAACCCAGATTAAGTAGCCTTAAAGATGAAAAGAACTGAAATTAAGTAAATACAATTGCTTGTTCCTTAATATCTGACTATACCACACACTTAATTTATTTGTCATACAAACCTAGAAGGGCAGGGATCCATGTTGCATTCTTTTAACTTGGGCTTCGGTTTCTTATTTTCTGGATAGTAATGACAATAGTGGTCAGGAACAACACGCTTCAGACGAATATCCACACATTCAGCTGAATTAAGCTGATAACCTAGAGCAGAAGCAAAGCTGAATTTTGGTAATGGACATAAATTAAAGGAGCCTTATTCCTACCCCTAAATAATATGCTGCACATTGAATTAATGTCCTGTGTTACTCTTCTTTGGTTTGCTTTTAAAGAAGGAAATACTGCACAGGAACATGCAGGACCAGATCTTCATGTAAGACACTCCAACATAACAAGTATTTTAACCTACCTCAAGGCTAGGTGAGACTCTTGCACATTATTCTAATAATATTCTAAGAGTATATATAAGCTTACATTTGTATGTGATGCAGGAATACATGTACTAGAGCAGCTCACATGTCATGGAAGCAACCCTACAAAGTCATACGGTTCTACTACACATTCCACAATTTGTAACAGCCCTCCCCCAAGGAGGAGTTATCAGGCATGTTAGAACATTACACAGTCATGCATGCTAAAAAAATATAAATACTTAAACCAGAAAGCCAGAGGAATTGAAGATGAGATCCAAAAATATTGCTAAATTAAACTGTAGAAAACCAAGAAAGAGTTTCAAGAACATTCCTAATTGAAGAGCCAACAAAAGAAAATTTGAAGTAACTACATGGTGAAAAAAAAAAAAATCTGTGTGGAGACTGGTTATAAGAAGGGATTTGAGTTTTATAAACCACTAAGTTGTTTTTTTGGATAAGAAAAAAAGACTTATTCAAAAGAACGGCCTTGCACTTAAACTGAGGAGAGGAGGAGGACGTTCTGGTATGTGCAAAGAAAAAAGTTTCAAACCACAACAATTAAAATCCAAATAGAATCAATAAACTAATAGCACAAATCCCAGTGTCTACTGAAAATGCTAAGTATCAGTGGCTTCACTTGTGTGTCTCTTGGCTCATTCAAAGTGTCATCGTGCATGAGAGTGATAACAATAAAGAGCTAAGAAGTTCCAGTGCTCAAAGCATGTATGCTCCAGTTCTTGTAAGTACTGAAAGAACCCAAAAGATATGTCACTTGCAAACAAGAGAAACACAATTTTTAAACATTCTTGCTCATTCAAGCTTGACTGGGCTTTCTGAGATGGCCATCACACTCCCCCTCTTCCCACACATGGAGATTACAGAATTAAATGTAGAAGCAGCATCCAAGTGAGGAATGGTTGTGCCACTGATTCCAAGTCCCTGTTGTGAGGAACTTTTTCTTTTACTGCCAGTAAAAGATGCCAAACAGACAATTTGCTTTAAGATAACAGGTTAAAGCCAGGCAGCTGCAATACAATTTCTCTGCATGCCTCGGTAATATGCCATTCTTAACACTACTGCTATCATGGATAAGCAGTTTCTGAGTTTCTGTGCTTCTTCAGTTACCAGCCCCTCAGGACTGCCATTTGACAGATTGTCAAACCCTATTGATAAAGGTACCAGTTGCATGTTATAGACATGTAGTTACAAAGTACATCATGTAAAACCTAGCTTCTTACAAAAAGATTGACATGTAATTTTCAAACCATAGCAACAGTCTGAATAATGTTGAATTTGAGCCAATAATTTTGAAGCTAAGTAACTCCCTTGAGTTATGCAGTGTTTACAGGCAGTGCTCAAAAGTAACTGCAACAATTTACAATTCTTCCCTTGTCTGATAGGTTAGGGAAAAATTCCTTGATGGACTCATCAGAGGATATGTACTGCCATTCGCAGTTCCAGCAAGAACCACACTTTATGAGGCCAAGTATCTTATAAGATGCAGTAGTTTCTGTGGGACTACATATTATGCACATGTATTTTCTGCATTTCAGATTAAAGTGAGGTGCAAGTGCCAAAATGGATGGTCTATCCAAAGATCCTCAGACTCTGCTTGTGCTTTAAACATCTTTTACTCTTTTGACTCATGTCCCAAGTACTATTGAAACTGTATTTGTATTCTCCAAGAAAATCACTACACCAGTATCACTAGTATCCCCGTGTTTTTCAGGTGACCTAGGTAATGCTAGCTGAAGTGAATTAGCTATCTACCATGTCAAACACTCCTCAAACCATGAAGTCATGCTTTCTGAAGAACCAAACATGACAAGCAGTGGGCTGGGCTGAATAAGCAGTAGGAGAGCTGAGCTGCACTTCATCTAACCGTTGTAACAACCTGTTATATTTAGACCAGGAGTACACACCACAGCACACTACCTGCTGCTCTAATTACCATTAGGACTAAATGTCTGAGATCAGACAGCCAAAGGTATTGATAGCAACTGTTCTTTAAACACTCTTTACTTATTCTGCTTTCTGTGACTAATTTATATACTAAGTGTCCTAAAACTCTCCCTTGTCTACAACTGTGGCCAGAAATACATTCTTCATTCATCTCTTGATTATTTTAAAATCTCATTGTATTCCTTTCCCAAAATATCCTTTATGAATTGTCATCTTCTACTTTGAATGTCTTATCTTTATTTCTTACTCAAAGTTCTTATGGAAACAATCATTCCTTATGGAAGAATATGACTTCCAGTAATATATGGTATAAAAAAACCCAACCCAAACTAACCTATTTTCATACTAATTTAAGTGACTTACCTGCTACTCTGTCATTTTTCTGAAGAATCACCAGTGTGTAAAGAAACACAAACATTTAATCAATAAAAATGCAGAATGGAGGTTGTAAATCAGCCACTTTTAATCTTCAGCTGTAAACACTCCAGAAGAATTGCCATTACTTACCTCCTCCACATGTCACCGTGCAGGGGAAGAACTCTGTTTGTCTCCACTGATGACTGATGGGTTGATAGAAAAAAAACTGAACCACACTTTCTTTTGATCCAGAGTACCTGGTCTGAAGAAATTTCCATTAAAATACATGTGTATACTGTACTTTCAATAGTCCAACATTTGTATATTGCTTTGTTTTTCAAATTACTCAGGGTACTAATGTGACTGTTTCATTATCTATCCTAGATTGGCAAAGCTCCTAACTGTATTCTTCTGTCCGCTCTCTTGGACAGCAAAATTTTAAAACTTTTCTGGAAAGTCTATAATTGACCTAAGCACGCTGGTTCATATTCAGGCAAATTAACTGCACATGTAATACTGGAGATATAAAATAAAAACCAGTGAAAGTCTATTTCTACAACATAACAGATAAAGCCAAGTGGAATGGTAATACTAAACCATCTGTCATTTCAAATAGAAAATTGTATGACCACCTTCCTTTGGCAGTCAAATATCAACATGTTTCTACATCTAAATATCTGTATGCATGATGCAAGCCATCAGTACATCATCTGGGTAAAAAAGAAAATTAAAAGGGTTAGAAATGATCAGTAGCTGGATTAGCAATGTCTAAGGGAGATTTTAGGGCACTGCTGGAAGGCACTGCTCAGGTTCAGTAGGTGGCAGTCTTCAATTGGATTAACACCCAGCCACTGCACAGGATCACCCTGTCGCTCTTTTAGTAAAATTTAAAAGTCATGGTCATTTTCACCATTCAAGATCCTGTGGTACTTTCCACCACAGCAAAGGCATTAATGTCCTAACATTTTAATTTGTTTGGATATATTTATGAATCATCTCTGGAACGTAATTAGGTTTCCTTTTTTTGCTAGCTAAAAGATTTTGTTGTATTGTTACAACCTGATGGACAGACACCTACTCTGTTGTACATACTTGTAACATCTTTGTAGGTTTGTACACATACACATCCCACCTTGATAATGAAATCTGCTCCAAGAGGTCCTTGGATCTTTATGATTTCCCTGTCTGTACTCTTCTGAAATTCAACAGTTGTATTTTCTATGACAAATATTCCAGGAGCATTGAAACTGTGCTCTCCCTTGTCTCCTTGTAGTGTCTTTGACTCTATTACTAAAGAAGAAACATGCAATTAGTAAACTTAAACCAGGATATTTTTTGTTTTCAATATATGCACATTAAAAAAAAACCCACATAGAATAGCTGTTAGAATATTATATGCTTCAGATTATAGGCTGATATATAATTGCATAATGTGTCAGCACAGAAATACCTGCCTGACCACACTGTTCTTTCATACAAGAAGCAATTCTGAGACAGTTTTTTTTACACCAAGTGCTCTATATCATTACAAAGCAATAGATTTAGCATAACAAGTTGAAATAAACTCAAAACAGATAGAATCAATACACAGAGAAATAAGTCATACTACCACACAACTCAAAAGCCTAGCAATTTCAGCAGTCAGTCTCCAGAGAAGCCTGAAGGATGTCAAACTCACCTAACACCTTAATACCTCTATCACTCTACCCATTCTAGAGGTCACTAACTCAACTTTGACTATTTCCCATGTGAGCAAAAAGCATGGCCAGGAGGTGGGCAACTGCAGCACTGCTGGGGGGATGTCTCTTTCTCAGAACAGGTGGTGATGAAAACCCTTTCTGAGGTGTTCTGCACATCTTGGAAACAGATTAAAGTTAAACAGCCCACAACCTCCAAAAGACAGATGAAGCATTTTAGGTTTGAGTCACTTCCAGCAAACTGACCGAACTATAAGCAGACAAAGGTAAAGGAAGATATTCACAATAAAGGTAGTACTTTGGGCTCTGCATAGCACAGCATATAGGCACAACAAAATGTATGACTTGAAATACACTGGTCTGGTTACAATCTATCAGAGCATTGCATGAGAAAGGAATGAATCTCAGATGAGCTCAAGGCTAGCTAAAAGGAACTTCTGATGATCTATAAATACCCATTTTCTCCAGCCACATAGCCTACATAGGCTTTTTTGGTACTTTAAACAGAGTTACGTAGTACAGGCTAGATAATTTAGGTTAAGATCATCTGCTTTTTCCTGCACTGAAAACATACTCTGAATGCTGCAGTCCATCATCACTGTTTTCTTAAGATCTTTTAAAATACAAATCTTTCTGGAGCATCCCAAGCAAAAAGAGTGAAGAAATTCCAGAAGAAATTAACTTCCTTGAAAAGGTACCAACATTATGCCAAGTTTCTAAGCATTAGGTTCCACTATGCTTATAGCTATAACAAAGACCACATACATTGCTGGAAGGAAGTTTAAGGAAGAATATATTTTTAGGAAATGACTTTATGTTGATCATAGGGTAGGAATCTAGTGATGAATCAAAGGTACTCTGTCAAAGAGAAAAAACAGATCTCTGGGAATCAAAGTCTCCCATTGTCCAATGTGTTTCCATTAAGAACAGAGAGTTATAAACAAAACACAGAAAAAGCAACAAGTATTTAGACAATTGCTACATATTTTTGTTTGTCACTTTTATGGACACTTTTTTTTTTCCTGATTGCAGTATAAAATAACCTTTTAAATACCTGCAACTCAGCATTGTTTGATAAAGCTTCTGCAAGCCTTGACCCTAAACTTGGAATGTTTAACATTAAGTATTAATGTATTGTGGCTGTTACTCTGTCATTTTGTTGAGGAAGAGCTAAATCAGCAAATGTCAAGTACTTCCAACTCTACAAAAAGTCAGTAGGATCCTCAGGAGTACAGGACCCTTTTGAAACTAGCATTTAAGATTGTAAAGCAAGACATCTGGATGTTGCAAAAACACCAGTGATCTGAGCTGCATTACTTTAAAGTCATTATGCTAATTTTCTTAATAAAAGTAATTTTTATATTTTTCTAAGCACAATCCAAAGAATATTTTTCAGCAACCAACAAAATCTCACTGAGAACCACTAGGCTAGATTTGAATCCAAAGCATGCATTGCAAAGTCCAGCTACAGATTGATCTGGAGACCTCTCTGGAGGTCATGTCAGTGAAGCTTAGAACAGCTGCTCAGATTTTCTCAGAAGCCTGTCACACAGGGAGATGAAGAGCTATTCCACAGCACAATGGATAAGTATGATGCAATATATTCCTGCTCAGTAGTATCTACTGCTTGTCAACACAGACTTCTCAAACGAAGTGAAATCAAGCATTCAGTGTGTGTAACATGGTATTTTTATTAGGGAGCAGTTCCCCCCTAAAAAAACTCCACTTTTTTGATTTCAGAACAGTAAGTGGGAACAAAGGTTCCACCAACTGGCTTACAGGCAAGGCTCAGAAAAGAATTTACCAAACGTGTATTTGTTCTCAAGGGTCCTGTAGAAGAAGGCAGTTTGACTTCAGAAGTAAGCTTCCCCATCCTAAGCTAGGGAAACATTTCCCTCTAGGTGTGAGTCACTTATGACAGGCAATTCTCTGGAGTGCTCACCTGTTCCTGTGCCTAACAAGATAATCAAAGACCTATAACTGTGTCTTTGTGTAACTTTACTTGCTGTGGAAAAAAAAAAAGAATATTTTCCCCACAGAAATGCCTTGTCCAGCTGCAGGCGGAAGACCTACTCTTAGAAGCAGGCAAAAGTGGGGCAGCGTGGCATGGTGAACCCACTGCAGATACCTCACAGAATTCCCAGGGAAACAGCTCCTGCTGCCAGTGCAATAAGCAAATCATGTTGCTATCCAGAATCATTTTCTTTTCCATGCCTTTCATTTGTAGATAGCACAATACAGGGCCCAAAATAAAACATGCGTTCTCTTCAAAATGCAAGCAACACTGTCTTCCTCTTAGCATCTGTCAAAAGACAAAGCAGTGCACAGATGTATAGCTAAACACTGCCAAGTAATGTAAATCACTGCAAGCAGAGAAGAAATGGACAAAAGGGAAAAAAAAAGAGTTTCAGTTCCTTTCAGTGAAGTTTAACCTCCCTAAGTTCATGACCTCAGTTATCTAGCATTAGCCACTTGTAAAAATATTAGCTTCTGGTTTTCCTGTTTCTTCTGCTGGAGGATTAATTTCAGGGAACTTTCAGTCTTTCTTTTGATTCTAATGCTCTTGAAACAACTACTAGGAAAGCCATAATATAGTCCAAATCAAACCAAAAACCAACACAATGAAACATTTTATTCATAACTATTTTTGTACTAATTATTTGGTTATTTTCCACCAAACCATTCACAAAACCCAAGCAGACAGAACTACAAGAGGGACCTGTTTGTAAAAAAAATAAATAAATATAAAAGAAAAACAAAAGCAAAACACCTTTGCACTCTGAGGAATCTGTTGCTTGTCTTAAAGTGTCCATACACACAAAGAAAATATTTATTCTTACCAGCTACAAAGAAATGCAGTCTGTCCTAAAACACTAAGCTGCTGATTGTAAAACAATGTTCAGAGCATTTATTTGTTTCAGATCTGTTACGTGCTACATCTCTAACAACACTTTCTTTTTTGATTAATCCAGCAGCTGTGTTTCCCTGGAACAAGAACAGATCATAAAGCCTAAGATGAAGCCCAGAAGAACACAAAATAAAGGGAAAAGTGCCCTTTCGAGTGTTCACTATTGCTGCTGACTTTACTTGAAAAGCAAATGTATACTGGCAACAGGAGGCAATACAAGATTCTACAATAAGTAGTCCCTGTTAACAATGC
The DNA here is from genome assembly GCA_024611175.1 of Megaceryle torquata. Lineage (NCBI taxonomy): Eukaryota > Metazoa > Chordata > Aves > Coraciiformes > Cerylidae > Megaceryle > Megaceryle torquata. The sequence goes on from JANIJG010018572.1 coordinate 18,811, forward strand.
CCCACCTTTTAAATTCAACTCCTTACAAGACAGGAAGAATGTCTCTGACAAACACAGCCTGTAATTACAGGTGATTATGTTTTTAATTCTGCCTTTAATTATACCACCACACCCACACAGAAGTCAATGAAGTTACAGACCAAAGATGACTTGGTGTTTTCTGTTAAGTGATAAATGCCAACACACATATAGTCAGAAAGACAGATAAGCACGTTGTCCCAAAGCACGTCCTCTAGAACACTGGTTCTTGAAGATCTGGCTGTGAAGCCAGAAGCAATTTCCACCACCCTCCCCACAAGAGCTCTTGCTTGTTTTTCACCTCTGTCATTTTAATTTTAGGTAGCAAATGTCTAAAACCTCACAGATTTGCAAACAGATGTGCTGGGGGAAGTGGTTAAAGGAACATTTCACAATTCTCATTCAGCTAGAGAACTAGCTAACAAAGGTAATGCCAAGCCACAGCTTCTTTATGGAACCACCCAGTGTAGGAAGCCAGGAGCACTCTGTACTTAGTTACCAAGTTGCTGCTGCATTCCTCAGGAGCTTTCCAGAAACCCCCCAGGAGCCGCTGAATCTAGCGCTTTTTCCTCATATGAAGCTGAATCAACAACTTCCTTCTGCAGAACTACTTAAGAAAGACCAAGAGTCCTGACCTGAACTGTTCAGGATTACTCCTTTATACATCCCTTGCAACAGTTTCACATGAATATTATTTATTTCAGGGTAAGTTCAGCTTTGTACTTTGTCATTTTCTTAAAAAAAAAAAAAAGAAAAAAAAAGAAAAAAAAAAAAGAGTAAGACTAACTCCAAAAGTGACAGTAACTTCTACATATAACACTGACATCAACAATCATAGAATCATAGGTTGCTAAAGACTTTTAAGATCATTGAGTCTAACCATTAACCCTACTCTACCAAGTCCACCACTAAGCCATATCCCCAAGCGCCACATCCATACGGCTTTTAAATACATCCAGGGATGGTGACTCAACCACCTCCCTGGGCAGCCTGTTCCAATGCCTGACAACTCTTTCAGTGAAGCAATTTTTCCTAATGCTGAGTTTAAACCACCCCTGGTGCAGCTTGAGGCCATTCACTCTTATTCCATCATTAGTTACTTGTGAGAAGAGACTGCTGCCTACCTCCCTACATCCTTTCAGGTAGTTGTAGAGAGCAATAAATTCTCCCCTCAGCCTCCTTTTCTTCAGACTTAAAATATAATCTCCAAAGCAAACAGAGGAGCAATTTTCAAATAAAATGCATTTCAGTCTTCTAGTTATACATCTCAGAGTAGTAGAAGTCCTTTTATTTCTATGATTCAGAATATGTTTTTCACTTTTACTAATAAAAACATAGCTCAAAACATTAAATGAATGGTTTACTTCATTGCTTGGTATGACAGTCCCACTTATCATTGAAACAGTTCTTTATGAAAAGTAGGCCTATGGGTAAAGAAATTACCATAGGTATTACCACCAGCCTTAAGGAAAGTATTCAGAAACCAATGTGTAAGAGAATAGCAAATTGTTTCCGATAGATAGTATGTAATAACCAAAAGTATAACAAATAAACAGGACTTGTGTAGTTCATGTATTTTGTTTGCTTTATCTCATTTTTTACCTAGATTACTTTTCCTGGAACACTGCTCACTAACCAAGTGTGACTTCAACCAGACTATTTACATTATCTCAGACTCTTCAACAGAAATCGGGTGCTGTTATACAAGTGCATTTGATTCCACACAGTCTTTTGAAAGTAATTTTTATGTAACTGTTTGCATGTAGTTTAAGAGTGTTCTGCATTTTAGATGTCTTATATAAGTATTACTTGGTTTAAAACTAAATTTAGAAGCCACTAGTATGTATACTATTTCTTTCACTAAGTGGACTTCCAGTGTTCTTTAGAACTATCTCCAGGCTGGATATTAAAGATGGGAAGAGGAATCAAGGTCATGATCTTACCCATATTTCCAAAGTTTGGATGAGTTCAGACACAAGGTTCTGTTTCTATCTTGTTTTACCTATGAATAAATACATAAAACAACTCAGTCATACCAAGGTGTGCTGGTCCTTTTAGGGTAATTCTCACACTGCGACTCCCATGTGGTACAGCAATCACGGTTTCTTCCCCTAGGAAAATTAAAAAACTGGTTTAGAAGTTGACTTGCATCAGGGAATTCACATGTCACATAACTAGACTGAAAACTGTCAAAGGTGTCTAAGAAAATATTTAACAGGTTTCACAATTTTTCTATTAAAATAATATGTCATTTTATTAAGTACAGTATACCGAGTCTGTTTGCTATGCTGTACAACTATTAAGACCTACAAATGGACTTGTAAATCTTTCTTACTATTAGAAAATTATTTGCTATTAACAAAAGCAACTGAAATGTCAGTAGTGTATTAGGAACATATTTACACTCTGTTGTCCTAGTTTTATTTCCTAATCACTGAATTGACATAAGGAATCTGCTAAGTAGTACTTCCCCCTTACAAAAATCTGCAGCTGTTCAGTCTCACTTTGCCCACACCTCATTTCCTGCTGCAGGTCACAACTTTAATAAGTGGCAGGACTTACAGGAAATAAATCATCTATTTAACACTAACCCTTAACCAATTACAGACCAGTTAAGAGCAAATATGTATTAGCTATAATGTATATGTTATAAGAGAATGTCTGCATCTAACTGACCATATAAGAACATTCCTTCCAGTAAGAGCCTCAATTTAAAATGAACTATAAACCAAACCAGCCCTGAATAGGACATGTCAATACAAACCAGCTTTTGGCTGCCTGAACAGCCTCTTCATATATAAATGTACAACACACTTACTTCAGTGCATTTTAGAAAGGCAGAAAGATATTACTTTCCATTTTAGAAGTAAGAAAACTGTGATTTGCCCAAGCAAACTGACTTAACAGTCAAATCAATAGACCAGAGTCTTTCATGCCAACAAGAGCAGTGCTTTCAGAAAAAGGGTAAGCACAGTGCATGACAGGAATAACCAGAAAAGGAAAGAGAAGTGTCCAAACAACAGAGTACCAATGGCGTGTCTCCTATTTCCATCATGACCCAAGTACAAATCTTTGGGGCAGGACCTATAAACATGGGCCCACTACAGGTACACCCTGCCGAAGATGCTCTGTTCAGTGGTGGCATTAACATATATCTTAGAGGCTGCTGTAGGGGAAGTTAATCTTTGCAAATTCAAAAAGTAATGTGAGTTGAAGGTCAGTGATGCACTGGCTTCAGAATTACTCATACAATACTTAGAGGAAGAATATTTGAATATAGTTTTAACTAAAAAAGAGTTGAAGAATGTTTCTTTCCACTATAAACTGGACCCTTTTATAGTAGACGCTAAATTATCAGCTTCTGGTTTACATCTCCTTAGCATAAGTATGAAATCCTGCCAAATGTCCAGGATACTTCTAGCAAATACTGCAATTATTTTTTCTGAAATAAACACCTTCTTATGTTACGGTTTTTATATCACCAATTTCTAGGAAGGTCATTTAAATATAACAATTTATTTTGGATGTAATAAAATATGATCTTTATTAATTTCATACTTGGGTATTCCACCAGAGTGCAAAATACTACAGTAAGAACAATAATACAGTAAAGGAGCCCTGGAAAAAGCATTAACTACTGAAGCACTTAATATCTTTTTGCATCTTGGTTTTTCATCAGACGAATTGCTAAAGATAGCCAGAAGGTAGTGGAAGTATATATCTTTAAAGTAAGGAAATAACTACTGAATTCATACGTGCGCTACAGTATTTGAGAAAAAGCAGGTTGGAGGGGCCCATCTATCCCTCCTTGGTCAGGATTTGTATCCCGTCTGGACAACCAACCAGCAGTTATAGCACAAAATGTCAAATAAGGGTCTGATTATGACCAGGTCTGAATACATGCAGCTGCTGTTTCAAAGTGGAACCAAGGGCACTCCACAGTTAATGGACAAGGCCCAGATCTGCAGATGTGCGGAGCTGTGTAGGCCTGCTCCTCTTGAGAACAACCAGGGTCATTCTGCTGTGCTTCCTCCGCTTCCTTGCAGCAAGCTCCACTCTCCTTGGCAGGCCTTGTTGATCCCTTTTCAGGATGCTTCACATTCTTTTAGCAGTACTACAGACATTCCACCCTCACTGAAGCACTCTCTGATATGGTCCAAAAGTCTCATGGGGGTGCTAAATTTGGTGTTTCTCTGCAGCAGAGACAATATTACCAGAAAGTATTTTATTTGCATTAGAGGTGACTAAATCCACCACTGCAGCAATGTTCAACCTAGGCAGCCCCACAGACCTGTCAAGAAGTCTGACAGCAGGAGATTCTTGTAACCTGACTGAGATAATTACAACCTACGGCAGCGTTTCCATGAGATGAAGTAAATCATAGCAAAAAATAAAAGTGATATTTTTGGAATTCCAAACCAAGATGGAGAATTGGAAGAAAACGGGACAGAGCTGACCTAAGGGACTCCACCTTCTCCTGGGGATGGCTTTAACTTCTTATGAAACAGTAGTTATGATTGCCCAGGTCTAGCTCCAAAACCATATATTCCAAAGGTCTCCAGTTCTTATTTGAAACATATAATTCATGTTCTTAAAGGAACACAAGGCCCTGTAAACCCATCTATAAATGGTTATGCTCTACATTTCCCATTAAATCAGTTGGATCCACACTGTTAAAAGCAGTGAATTCTGATGAAAACATAAGGGGAAATTGCTATCCTGAAAGCTCTACTTAGAATTTCCAATTATTTTTCCCCCTTATCTTAATATGCATCCTTGAAAGTTAATTGCTGGCCTTTGTCTAAAGCTGAAATAAGCCCCAAATCTTCTGGAATATGAAGAAACACTACACAATAAAATCTTATTTTAGAGTCATAAAGCTCACATTAAAAACTGAGAAACAGGTGAAACACTGTCTCTCTATTCTATCACTGCTTCCACTATAGGGATTCCTGAGGGCATGTGGGTCATCTTTCTCCAGCACCTGCTTGAAATGGGCTTTCTGCTCTCACCTGGGGTATCTCCCAGCTAATGTCTGTGCACAAACTACACACAGCACTTGCCGATTAAGCTCCCAGATTGCTTTTACTTTAGACAGCAAGGTTTGATCCTGTTTCTATGGTGTTAATGTGGATTTAGATTTTGGATTTCAATGAGAGCAAGATCAGACTCCCTGCTATGGTAAGACTGGGAGCTAATCCCCAGGATCAAAATAAAGGAGCCACATTCCTGAGCTCTTTCCAATTCAGCAGGTTTTATTTATTTTTCCACGTGGGCCATGGTGGACCCATTTACTGTTTCACATATGGGCCAGTTGGGATTTTTCCCTCTCCCTTCTTACAGCAGGGGAGGAGGTTTAGTTCAGGCCTATAAAAACTGTTTCTTTCCATGTATTTGCTCAGCACTTATCTGCTGGTCCTCCCATTCTGATCGAAGGCCTATGTGCTCTCAAATACAAAGAACAATAGCCTAGGAATAACTACCAGCACAAGGGACCTAAAAACCTCAAAATGTTTGGTGTCCTATTGCAGTGGCTTCCCCGCTCCACTCTAACATTAGGCATCATTTCACAAGACATTGGTGATGGGGTATGTGCTGACCTGCCTAATGTCAAGAATCTGTGCAAAGTCAACTACATACTCTTTAAGAGACACATGAACCAGAGAGGTATGTGCTAGTGAAAGCAGCAGTTATAAATTCTGACACTAAATGTCACACTGCAAAATCTGTATGGGTGCATCCTTTCTCACATTCTCCCAACTCCTCTGTACCTCCATCCCTCTGTCCACTGGTCTTATCACTCAAGGATACCTCTTCATCTGAGAGTGCCACTTCTTTACATTGTTGAATAATTATTTCTAAGCTGTGGTAACCTGTTTTTGAGACAGTGTGACCTCAACTCATTTTAGTTACATACTTCTTTCTACTTCTGAACATTACTTCTAAAATTCTTATATACTGGAGAAAATGTACAAAGACAGAGAGTAAGCAGCCCATCAAGAAAATGGATCTCAAGGAAATGCAGTGCAAAATAGATAATGAAATAGCCAATGCTCTTACACAAGAGTTTCTCCAAGTAAGATAAGAGAGATCAGGAAAGTAAAGGAGGAGGCTTCATGCTACATATCACAGCCCCAAGTAAACCAAGAAAACTAAACAGACTTGCAGACTGAAATGCTGCAGAAGACCCAGCATGCACACCATGTACATTGCAGGTGCTTCACTTTGGACTAGCTCTAGTCTGATCCCATGGACTGCATATTCGGTAGCTGCTGGAGAATATGAGGTGCTTTTCTGGGGTATGTCCTCCAGTTCAGCTTTATCAAAACCAATCCAGTTTATGCTCTGCAGGACCACTCAGTGATGTGAACTGATGAGTAGTATGGTAGGACCATGATGAAATGTGTTTCAAAAATATATTCTTTATAAAAAATGAAATGTTAATGTATTGGCATTCTATCTCTACACACACAGGTTTCCTGCCAAACCAGTCCCAATTCCCTCTCCTGACTCTACATACAGTTGATTTTTCCCCTTCATCTCCCAAGTGGTTTTGATTCTATCTCCCACACTATATTCCTTATCTAATCTCAGTCTTCTGCTCTTCCTCTGTTTCCTTGGCCCAATCTATCTGTACAACAGGTGTTAGGTCAGTCCTCCTCTCGCCTTCTCATATCTGTCTTTCCTTCATTGTACAAACTAATGTTAAACTTTTCTGTTCAGCTATTCTCATCTTGTCTTTCCATCTCCTGATGTGATTTCATTACTCCAAGTCACAAGTCTGAAGCTCAGGAGAGTCAGAAGTTCTCTATAGATTCTCTTCTGTAATGCCTGAACATGAGACGGGAGGCATCACAGAGTTCAGCCCATGGTACCCATTCCACACTGTAGCCAAGTAGAAAGCAAGAGCAACCTCAAGGATACTTTTTAATACCTTTGCACTGGAAGAGCTACACGTGAATTTATTCTGGGGAGATTGCGCACATATGACCTGTTTTCAATTTGGACAGGTAACAAGCTAGAGCACACTTAAAAGAACAAGCTTTTGAAATGTCAGCTGTTAACATCCAGGAAGCCTCTACAGAACCTGAAGGAAAAGGGGTTGTTGGGTTTTCGGTTTTGTTTTTAAGGATTGTAGTAAAATATGTTTTGATGTTCACAAATATTGCAAAAGACTTGTCCATGAGCAGAAGACCACTGCCTGCCAAATTTCAAATCCCTGATCCGTGATCAAGTCCAACAATGGGGAATGTTAAGACATTAAAGAAAAGGTTTCAGGATTGTTTTGAGAGTGAGAAACAACATGTTTTCCTCTGCTCTGTCCTTGGAATATGCTGAGTTGTTTTGGCTCAATTTTCTCCAAAACATTCAGCACCTGGCATGGAAAGTTTCTGACCCAACTGCTGAATCCTGGCAAAAAAACTCTTTAATATAAAGTGCAGTATCAGGCAACCTTGACAATGGGGGTTACTAGCTCCATTTATATTGATTTCAAAGAAGGAAAAAAGATGCGAGGTAGCAAGTTGTCACAAAACTGAGGCAGCTGATGATAAGGCCTCTGTTTAGATAAAGGACCAAGGTGAATCTTGGTTTGGTTTTTTTTTTTTTTTAAATGTGCTAGGGGATAATGACATAAAAACCATATGACAATAAGTGGCCAATAGAAAGTTACACAAGTGCCGTAGGAAATCACAGAATCACAGCATGGTAGGGGTTGAAAGGGACCTCTAGAGATCATCTAAGTCCACCCACCTGCTAAAGCAGGTTTGCCTAGGTCAGGTTGCACAGGGCTACATCCAGAACCGTTTTGAAATTCTCCAGAAAAGGAGACTCCATAACTTCTCTCAGCAGCCTGTTCCAGGGTTCTGTCACCCTTAAAGAAGCTTTTCTTTATGTTTAGGTGGAACTTCTGTCTTCTAGTTTGTGCCACAAAACACACATCAAAAAATTTGGTTACAAGCCTATTGACATTGAAACCTTTTGTACTAAGATTTTAGCATAAAGATAAAATTTTCAAGTATCAAACAAGTTGAGAATAAAATAAGAGTAGATTAGGGCAAGTCTGTGCCTTCAACTTCACTCCCTGTTAATTTCAGAACCAGCATCTTCCTTGGTGTCAGAACCAGAAGACTTTCCTACCAGTTCTTGCCAATAACGGTGCAGAAAGCAGACATCAGGGCCCAATCCTACAATTTTTCCATGTGCACCAAGTTCAGTGGAGTTAATGGGAGTTCCATGCTTATAGTACTAGAAACATCAGGCCCATGATATCTCATTTCCCAATAGGACAGTACACTTTACAACCTATTACACTTTTTGTTTGAATATCATTAGTCAAACCTTTAATCATTTTACCAGAATGTTAGACTCTGGCTTGCTGGCAGAAGTCTAACTTACTTTGTCTTTCAAAGGCAATTAAGTGTTAGTGGAAAAAATAAAGAACTTTTGAAATGACAGCTCATTTCATATCTGCAAAACAGTAAGCTTTCTTTCAGTGCTGTTTAGCTTTCCAACCAAAGCCATTCATTTTATGTAAAAACACATAAAATAAATAATAAAACAAAGTGAGTCCTTTATGAGAAATCATTTGCTATCAATGCCTAAATTTCTTTTTTTCAAATAAGGACCAAGATAAGTAGGCACGTTTATTTTCCCCTATGTTTCCTTTTTCTCACAATAAAATCTTTAGCTTTTGCTTTCCTTCCAATTTTTTAATTTGCCTCACTGAACAATAAAATTTACATTCTGCTCACAACCTTACAAGCTCCCTCTTAAATACATGTCTGTCATGTGTCGATATTTTACGTCTCAACACTAGTTCTGAAAGCTTCCAAATGACTATTTGGAAGATGTGTTGTCTCCCTTCATTGATATATTAACACAAAGAAAGCATGGCTTTATTTCCACATTTCATTCATGCAGAGGATGATTATATAAAACTGCTTCCATAGTGTTGGACAAGTGGACCAAAACAGATTTTGGCACTATCACAATACCAATAAAATCACCAAAAGTTCTAATTTTAGTAGCATATATACTGTTTTGCTTATGTGAATGGTAATTCATTCATATAATCTAGCCTACTGCAGTGCAAGATAAAACCAAAACTTCACATAACTGACATCTTTCCTCAGAACAATCTTTCTTCAACTTTAAAGAACTCTTCAGGAGCCACTGAATTATGATAAAGAAAACAATGAACCATGCGTATTCTTCATAACCTGGTCAAAGCAATGGGAGAACTTCCACTGTGATGTCAGCTGTAGTCAGCTCTTACCTGTTCCAGAATACCACAGTTGAAATTAGTATTTTCTGTCACAAAATAACAGTTTCAAAAAACAGATCACTTTTACCACTTTGCATTTACTGTACTTAAATACTCAACAGCAATTAACTGTGAATCATTCACTTGAATGTGAAACTATTTCACTTATGATGAACTACCCAACAACATCTGCCAATCCAATGAGTTTAGTTTGGGTTGCCTCAGAACTAAGATGACCCCAGGAATTGTTCTTTTTCAGGAAGATCTCTGTTGCTATAAAACTGGAATAGACATGAATTCCTTTCTGTTCCAGGTGACCTCCATATCAGAAAGGGGAAGAGGTATTTTGTGTGTGTATATATATATATCCATATATCTATATGTAGACACAGAAAGCAAATTCAACTTGGTAATACTATAAAAATATTATCCAGTCTTTATTGCTTCACAATTGCTTGCCCTGTGCTGACCAGAAGTTCTCAGTATTTGATATGACAAAGTGAATAAAAAGTAGACCTCCATAAAGACTCTTTCAGCTCTTTGTAAACATTCAAGACGTTTGCTCAGTGTTTTGTGATTAAAAACTGTAAATTACTAAACAACATTTGCCTGTTCATAAAAAAGTCCTTTAGTAATGGTAAGGCAAAGGCTGACACTGATAGCCCATTCCATACGTAAAAAAAAGCTCTTAGATTTGCACCAAATTATCCTGTGATTTTAAAAGAGGCTGCCACAAAAATATTTACTTTTTAATTTAGATTACCTTTTTATGTATTGCATTACAGAAATTATGCACCTGCACAGTGAAAGGTAATCTAACATGAAACCTTGCAGATCAATACAAGTAATCCCACCACAGAGAACAAGCATAAAGATAATATACATTGCACTTCAAGTTACATCCACATTGAAGCATACTGCAAGCAATAGCATTGAAAAAACTGTGGAAATATTTACATACACTGCAATAAGAATTAAGCATGATTCAGTGTACAACAGCTCTTTCAAAATCAGGGCACAAGTGAAATCTCTGCAGGTTGAACTACAACAGTACTAAAATATATGCAGCTGTCAAAGGCAGGTGCTTCATCCATTAAAAAAAATACCTGACTGAATTTGAACTTTGAGTATTGACTTAACTCTAAAAGCATCAGATCATCACCCTGGCATCCTGTGGCTCTCCAAGATGATAATAAACCCCAAAGGCTCCATCTGCACGTGACAAACGCATATGACAAATGCACATTGTGAGTTTAGAAACACAAAAAATAGATGCGAGGCAACTACCTCACATGATAAACACATAGGACATATGGGAGATTACAGCGAGCATCATCTGTGAGAGTGGAAAGCACAAGTGTCAGGAGGTGAGCCTCTACGACAGACCTTGCCTGGATACCAAAAAAGCCAGACTCTAAAGACCCCAGTAAGTGGTCTAATTCTGATACTGCTCCTCTCTGATATTTTTAATACTGCTGAGACCTACGGAGTTACTCACAGTAGGATGCTAGTTATTTGAGGAAGAATGGCAAAATTCGAGTCAAATACACACACACACACAAAAGAGGGGAAGGGGGGTGGGGGGGAAAGCAAAGTTAAGTTGAAAACCAGGCACTTTCAATCATGGGCCACAATTTCCATAAAACCATCTATAAGATTTTTCCATGATTTAAAAACATTGCTGCAGCATCAGATATATTGCAACACGAGGATACCCTCTAATATAATATGTGAATCTTGATGGTTATTCCTGATAGAATGAATTGAGTAATTCTATTTAAAAAATGCATATCTCAAATTCTTTCCTAGCTATATCCTAATGTGTGGTATCCCTCATAGAATTTCAATAGACTAATCTAGCAAAGACTTCAGTATAAGTAGCTTTGGAAAACTGCAAACAAGTATATAGTTAAAAGGTCAATACTCTGTGATATGTATGTTAATATACAGGCAGAAAACATAGTTAGGATCAATTTGCAACCTACTTTTTTCTGGTGAGACATGTGCCTTAGCTTGTCCCCTCACAAGCCTGCATGTTGAACCATCTCCTGCACAGATTCCACAGTTGTCTTCCTTGGCATTGCTCCCAAGTTGTCGATCACAGCCTACCGCCTGCCAACATCAACACCACAGTCAGAAGGAGGGCAAAGCTGTAGTAGACATGCTCAGGTTTCTGGAATTTTATTTATTATGTTATCCTTTTGATTTTATGAGCTGGCCTCATTCTATCAAAGCATATCTTGCTATATAGGATTTTAAAAGCACACTGTCATTTCCATGATTTTAACGATGAACCACAACAACTGATATATTAAGCTTTTCAAGTTTAGGAAATACACGAATCTGTTTCCCACTACTTATGTGAATGAATACCATTGAGCATTATTGTTTCCAACACAAGGGACAACTATGTTATTTACAATTTGGTTTTCATCAGCTGTTTAATTATGTCTGAGAAAGGATTAATGCAATGAAATAACCCAGATTAAATATTTCAATGGCACTCCAACTTCAGCTTCACAGACAAGCAGCTATGGCAGTGCTCATAAGCTAGTGTCTGGGTCATTCAAAATTTAACTGGCATTTGTGGAGATTTCCTATTTGCCATTTACATCAATGCCAATCACATACACGTTTGCTAACTAGGTGGATGATTCATTTCTCATGTCTTGATTTTTTTTGTTTGTTTGTTTCTGAATATGAAACTCTAAGACTTTCCAATGATTACCGTAAAAACATCCAAATTTAAACACTGCTGCCAAAAATTCCAGAAGTAACGTTTTTGAAGAACAGTCAACTGATAACTTTTCACAGTATAATGAAAACATTTCTTCTAGGTTTTCTTTTTTCTTTATATCAGTCACCTTAAAAGAGTCATGGAAGTGAGAATGGGAAGACAAAGAAGAATAGACATTGACTAAAAGCACCTTCCTGCTGAAAGGATGACAAGTTGCTCTCACCCAACATACCCTTCACCATTTCATAGAAGAAATTTGTAGGGAGTACTAAATGCTGAACAACATAGTAAAAAGCTAATCTGCAGCTTCAAGTTTTCTCAAGTCAACCTATACACCTCTTATATCCATATATCCCTGAAAAGTTCAGTGAATTCATCATGGACAATTATATGTAACCAAAGTCCAAATTGACAAATGGATAGAAAGCACTCTGGAAATTCAGTTAAAAGCAGTGCTAGAATTCTCAAATTGGCCAGCACACACCTCTTCCTATATAAGAATGCTTGGAAGGGGCAGTCTTAGCTGCCAAGATCCACTGCATCTGTGCTATGCCAAAACTGACACATGATCCCCTTGGAGAGGTGAGGGTCGAGTCCACACGTAAGAGGCAGGGTTGGGTCTTCCAGTCCAAGTTAACACACACAGACAAATCATGCTGCCAAATGTGGAGAAATGTAATCTCTAAGTTTCATGTGGCTATAGAAAAGACAACAAAGCAGCCCCACCTCCCACTCCTGCCCCTTTCCCTTATTTTCCCAATTCCCCACATCCTGCATTCTCTTAAGAGAAGGGTGTTATGAATGACAATTTGATACTTCAGTTGAGAGAGATGCTGCACTGAACAGCATCCCCTTATTGAAGAGTTCAGATTTACCATGGAATTTTACACTAGCAGCAGGAATAATTTTATTCCTGCAGCTGATGGAGATCTTCATCCTATGTAGCCCAGAAAAGAAAAAAGGAAAAAAAAAAAAAGGGAAAAAAAAAAAAAGAAAAGAAAAAAAAAAAGCAGCTTAACTGAAATGAAATGATTTATTGCTAGAGTTAACAAAAAAACTTAGCTGCAAAAATGAAACAAATTAACACATGTATATGAAACCAGGCCATCTCAGAATAGGTGCTTATTTACTACAGAGAAGCTATGTGGGTACATGATACTATAATTTAGAATTGGATTAAAGATTAAAATGTTTTCACTTGATGTTTTTTACAGTTGTTCTGGTTTCACCACTGACAATAACAAAGAGAAAAACCTTGTCAACAAATTAAACAAGCTTCCCATTTTATCACCAATTAGCATTAAGAAATGAAGGAAAAGAACATCATTTCAAAAACAGAAACTGACTGGGCCACTGTGTGAATCAGAAAGCAGATAAAATTTCAGGGGATGTAATACAGCGCTTGACATATAGGCTTTAGACTTCCCAGCTCTACAACAAACTTTCTTTTTGACCTTTGAAAATCTTTCTGTGCTTTTCAATTCCAGTCTGTGAAGGGGGTGTAGTTGCAATTCTCTACCTCACAGGGATGCTGCAAGAATAAATCACCTGAAGATACTGAAACATTCAGATGGTTCAATGGTGGTGACCATTCCAGCAGTTGAGAGCACTATATTTCTTTCTGGTAGGCTTTTAAAGTATTTATTGCTCTCCACTTCTCATGCTCTTACTCACATAAAGATCGTACTATGACACAGAGGAAAATTGTTGGAATTACTGCTAGTGTAATCTCTCCCCAGACCTCACAAACACATTTTTTTTCTTAGTGTAATCTCATTTTCTAAACATTAAGAATATGTTTATTCACTCATCAATTCATTCTCAAAGGAAAAATTAAGCTGCATATTGTGATACTTTGTGTAAGAAATTGCTATTTTATTAGGTTAAGCTGTTGCATATTTGTAGGCTACAGATCCTGCAAAAGCCTTTGGTGGGAGAAGGGTATTAAGAAAGCAGAGCACTTGCAAGATCAGCCCATTAAAACCCAACACAGTAACAATAAACATACATACTAAGCTATTACACACAATCACTATGAAAACATTCATTGCATATAACAAAAATTGCACAACTGTGCAAACACAAGGCACTATTGTATCCAACATGGAACATAAGAAGAAAGATAGCACAGCAGCATACTTTAGAGAACTGGTTTATGTAGTATTAATGTATATTTTTTAATAATCCACAAATACCACAGAAATAAACAGGACTGCTAGCTGCAAGGGACTTAAAAGTGGAAAAAGTTGCCAGCAAAGATGGTATGTTCAGCTAGATGCATTCACCCTCTGTGGACTTCCTTCCGAGATTATATCAACTGTCTGAACACGAGCACAAAGCATGATATCCTAGAACACAATTTAGAAAACTCAGACTTACAATGTAGGCCTGATATAAGGGGAGAATTTCAGATGTTGTTTAACATGAAGCACCAAAAAATTCCACAGATTTTAATGTGACTAGCCTCCTATTTAGAGCTAATCAGCAGTGTTGCTATCATGGGATGTTACTGAATGAACCCTAGAACGGGGTGATCAACACTAGGCTGGGGTGTATTTCAAACATGAGTGTCTAGAGTTAGCCTTTTTCAGCAGTGTTTCTCAGATAAGCATTTGTATTTGCAAGCAAATACAGTCTTCCTCAGCTCACACACCATCTCAGCAAGCCAAAGAGGACTGATGATGTTCACAATTAAGAAGTTTTTTAGGTTCAATTATCCCCCATTGCTCACTTTTTACAGAGCAAAGGGATCAGCTATAAATATTACAGGCAGATTGGGAAAACATCTGCAGGCTTTTAGGGCATAGTCAGAAATAATTATATTAGGTGACTTTAGCACAGGCTGAATAAATGAAACAAGTGATAATACAAACTGTGTAATGGAAGGATTGAGACTGTCACTTTAAGAAACCTGCAAATACCATCATTTAAAAAAATGATACAAGTATTGTAATGACTAGGTTGTAAGTGAGCTCCTTGGAGAGTAGAGGGAATATTGACCAATATGTAACATAACAAACAATGAGTAGAAGTTTAATATAAAAAGGGTACTGAGGAAATTGGTACTTTGTGCATTTAATAAATTGTCCATGATGAGGCATCTAAGAATTTTTAAATGCTAGGATTATTTTCAGAAACAGGTTTCTGATCCTTTACTATTTTTGGACAGAACCCGAATATGTTATTTATCTGTATTCTTCCAAAAGGAAAAAAAAAAAAAAAAAAAGTATAAAATAATTGTAGTGGTATGTCACAAGCAGCTAAGATAGAAAGCACCTGATTAAGCAATGAACAGAGATGTTCATCTGCTTTAACAAACTTCTAAACTAAATGTTAGTATGCCAGTGCTATTGTGAAAGACAATACTGAAGGGTGTTAAATATTTTGTAGCATGCTTAGAATAGTTCATGTAGGTTCAGAAAGGCAAAGGAAGAGCAAAAGGTCAGGGTATAAAATATAGCAATACAGATGAAAGAAAAATGAAATTGCTGATGATATGTGAGAGGTGACTACGGAATGTTACAAATATTTTTGCAAATATCAATCCAAAAATCACTCAGAAGCTCCCACAGCTGTTTCTTCAGCTCTTATTCACTCAGTAGGGTTTCAGCTGAGGAATTAGACTTAAGCAAAGAAATTAATATAGTATGCTAATTTCAATTCGTGATGGTCGAAGTACAACCTGTTAAATTCAAGAATCTTCCTTTCTGAAGGAGATATCATAATTAACAATTATAAGAAAATGGACAGGACTGCAGAGTGACAGGTTTTTAACTAAGACTGCAGTATGGCAGAAAAACATCACCACATTAAAAAAACCAGCAAGTCCCAAACCCCCTTCAGAGTCTTCTCTTAATAAACAAATACAAACATGAATAGAACTGCCAGTGCAGAGCTCAATGCACAATCACCTTTTGCTCGTTAGACCATTGCTTTTGGTATCATTAACGGTCTTACTTCCTCAACTGGCCATTTGCCTCCAGTTGCAGGCACTGTTTCAAAGCAGGCATAACAGCATTTTTTGTAGAACACATTCTGCAGAGGTGAGTTGTCAATCACAAAAATGTTATATGTCAGTTATTAAAAAAAAAAAAGTTTTTGGGATACTGACTACTAAGGATAATATACTTCAAATAAAGAACTTGAAGATATACCTATGCTCTATAAAAGAATAATACTTATCTGAAACATGAGTAAAACCACAGATCTGTGCATAACAAACACCATTTAAGTGTTAATCATCATTATTACTATCAAAACCATGAAATGATATACAGCTATATATATAATAATATACAATATTTCTCTTTAGAAAGAGACTCCTGCCTTCTATGGCCCTCTGGAGCCAGAAATCCAGGTACAGCCAGAAAACACAAATATACTTAGTTCTCCTAATAGAAGTGGCCACAAAAGAATTAATCATTGGTGGTTTTATTTGTGACAGATACATAAATTCTACAAAACATTATGACTGAAGTTGCACTAGTGCCATTCTTTCTATACCTACTGTGTCTTAGACTAAGTTCTTTAGCAGACAGACCGTTTAAATATTCAGCAATGTATATAGTTCAATACTACATAATTTTCTACTTTGACTAATGATTTTTTCATTAATATAGACTCTCATTTATTAAAAATTCCATTAAAATGGTAAGCTATATTTTCCAATGCTCATTCTATGTTTACTTGAGGGACTGGCAGCTCAGTTTGATGCCCTTTATTAATGTGATTTGAT
>JANIJG010018572.1:35587-49356 GCA_024611175.1 Megaceryle torquata
ATAACTTTTACAACATCTCAATATGACATAATTACCATCCTTCTAGAGTTGTTGAGCAAACTCCACAATGCTTGGGGAAATCCAGATGAAGGCTACAATAAGCACATTCACATTTTTGTGCTTTCATTGGCCTGGCTATTTCAAAGGATGCACAACCATGTGTACTCATGAAACAGACTGCTGGTGAGATTTCAACACAAACATACAGATTGCATTTAATGAAATTTGGCCAAAGTAGAAAACCCATCAGATCATTTGAAAGGAAGTGCCCAATGTAAAGGAAATAGTACATTTTCTGCCGAGCAAGGAACTATACTGGTGAATGCACAAAAGGAGAAGATAATTATACTTCCTCACAAGAATGTGATAGAGTTATTACATGGGAGATCCTTTTCCTCAGAAGCTGAACAGTCTGTAATTATCCCATTACATGTTGCTCTGTAGCTTTTGTTTTAAAATTGTCTAGCAACAGATCTGTTAGAGCAGTATCTCAGTAAGCAAATCCTGTACTGTCTGCATCACTGGTCTGCCGAAGGGTGGAAAAGGCTGTGGACTAGGTGTAATTTGTCAAGATGTGAAAAACAAAGCAGATTACACCAAGCAGATCCAATGAAGTGATGTGACTGCCCTGCCACCAGCATAGTAGTATATGGGTTGTTATAACCAAGTTATTAATTTCAGCCTTATGAGAGATCAGAACTAAGATAAAAATGGAACAAAAACATCTCAATACTTTAAAGGTTATCGGCATTGCACAAAATAACCTTAGAATTATTTCTGCCAGATATCTTCTCCAAATCTTGTGACTTGACTAAGAAAGGACACGTTTTCTTTCAACATTTATTAGTAAAAGAACAAAACAGTGAAAAACCTTTGCACGCTAAAAAGATAATTCTCTATTGCAGTTTATTAGAATCACTCTCAATTGGGAAAATTTAAATCCTCAGAGTTTTGGTCAGAGAAAATCAATTTCTATTCCTACAAACATAGACACACCACAAAATCCAAACCTCAGAGAAATTAAGTCTGTATTTTACTGCACAGTCCTATACTCTATCAGAATACGCAGACCTTATTGCACCAATGTTTCTCCCGCTTCACTTGCCATAGCACAGTCACGGTACAGGCAGATCTTAGGAATGTCTGCATCCACACAACAAATAATTTCAAATAAGGCTATGGGAACTTATGGTAATGAAAACATGAGTAAAAAAATCTGTCATGTGAAAATCCTACTCTGTCTTAGTCAATATTTTCCACATAACTTTGCCCTGCTGTAAAATCCTGCTGTCTTTCAAAGCCCATCTATTAATTTACTTTTCAATCTCTGCTCACATCCTTTGCCTTGTGATAACTTCAGCTTGCACTTTATTTCTGCGAAGATAAAATATGTCCCCGAAGAGAATAAAAAAAATTTTCCCACTGTCTCTTTCCCATGCTCATCATTTACAAGTAATTGATTCTGACAAGCAGAGGGAGAGACACCAGAATATCCCTCCAATTAAGAAAGTCACTTCCTTTTTTTTTCTTTTTAATTACTTTAAAAAGTATTGGGGAATATTAGCTCTCCAGCACCACTTTCAAAATCTCTTTTATCTCACTGAAGATTTCACTTGGTCTGAGACAAGATTTTGTCCTCACATGGTCCCATCTCATAATTCTTCAGCTGTGTCCAAGCTCAGCCTAACAAAGGGGTGATTGTGGCTCTGGTCCTCACATCTTTGCAATCAAACCAGCACGGGTCAGTAGTAGCCCAGACAAGCTGACACAGGCTTCAGCATATGTCATTAAACAGAATACAGACCCTTCATGGACCTTGAGTATGTACTCTGAATAAAAGTGGATGTCCCAACCTGTCACTTCACAGCAAATGAAGCAGCAATTTCAGTTGCTAAACTGACTAGGTATTTGTGGTGGTGGGAGTGAGAAAATTTCCTCTGTGTAAGGATTTTCAGTTGTTCATAGATGAGAAAGCAGGGAGTAAAGGCCAAGTGTATCAAAATGCAAACCTCAGAACAGAGGCATAAAATAAGTCGGAATGATGGGCATGAGGAGACACACCATGATGTTCAAGTTCCCCAGTTATCCATACTGAGAAAAAGAATGTAAAGCAATAAAAAAACCAGAAGATAAAAATACAGTACATAAAATTCATTGCATACTAAAGGGCTCCTAAAAAGACCTTCCACATATTTTTGCAAACATTTTATATGTGAAGGCATGGGGCTAAAGAGTGTTCTGCAATTTTATAAATCTACTTCCATTAAAAAAAAAAAAAAAAAAAAGTGTTTCCAAAACATTTAACTCTTGACTACAGGATCTGTCACATGCTAGAGCAGCTAAGAGATTACAGGACCACCCAGTAGGGGAGCAAGTGCCCTTTCTCACACAGTCTCCATTAAAAAAAATATACATACACACGCTCCAAGGATCAGATGCAAAATCCCACTGGGCTTCTTGTTTGTGAGAATGCATTTAAAAAAGAAATCATTATATGGAATCAGATTCATTTGCTGCTTTTCTGGATGGGTCCACAGACAAGTCTGCCTTTTTATATGAAGGTGAAATTAGCACTGGGAGATTTGAAGGTTATTAAGGCTCTAGTTCAAGATGACACACAAATAGTGGGGTTTTCTACTATCACTGCTCATGTGATTTAGGACCTTGCTAGGCTGGGAAGTAAAATTGCACTTGTACAAAGCTCACTGAAACAAAATAAAACTTGGCAGAGAAAGTCGCTTAGGAAAAAAGAAATATAGATAAGAAACAGGAGATCAGAAGAAATCCACTACTTATCTGACAAGAAAGGATAAACTTTGACAGTAAGAAATTCCTACAGGAGTATTTAGAAACAGTAGGAGACAAGACCTGTAGAGCGACATCAGTCTCTAGCAGCAATGGGCAGCTGCAAAATAAGTAATTTCAAGAGACTTTTCCTGTGTCAGAGTATCTTATTTACTACCTACATTAAAAGCACACCTCTGAGTTGTCAACAATGTCACTGCAAAAGGACCACTATACTGAGGTGGTGCAAGTGCAGCTGAGCGCCTCAGTCAGGCAAGGAAATCAACTCCCTGAGGCTATGGAGGGTGATGCTGACAGAATAGGTAGGATATGGTAACCCGTGCTCAGCATGACCCCATCCTTCAGTGGGACTTCTGGAGAGCCACCAACATTTCCCAGCTGAATTGCAGCTGGAGCTTAGCACTCTCCTCAGTTTTATGACATATGCCACATGTATGCATAAGTCATATGAAGATTTTGATACATAGCTCTGAGAGCCAGAAAGTTTTGTTGGATCTACATGAGTAACTCCCACAGTCTTTCTGGATAGGGTCCAGCCTGCCAGCTCTGGTGCCTGCAATAATACATAGGCAGAGAACAGGTCTCTCCACAAGTGTTTGCTAATTAAAGGTACCCAGGAAAGAATGACAGGTTCTGTAAAAAAGGCTGACTTAACACAAAACTACCTCAAAAACAATTCTTCCCATTAATAAGTTACTTGAGGTTTGAAGACTAAAAAGGACAAAAGGCAATGTGGATTTTTTTTTTTTTTAATATTAGCAAAAGATTGTAAACATTCATTTTGTGAAGAAAAAAAAAAAGGTAGTGCTGAACTGCTAGTCAAGAATGAACTACTCTAACATGTCTGAGGAACACAGTTTTATGTCTATAGTAACACTGGATGGAAAGGAAACAGTCCTTTCAAAGTACCTGAACAACAAACCTCCCGTGCATCTTGGGCAGTCCTTTAACACATTAACAGGCAAAAAGATGTACCTACAGGAAGCCAGAGGAGAAGTACACAAATAAGCACTTCCAGAAAGCAGTTCTCAGAATAAAAGGAGTCCAGAAAAAATTAATAACCTGTTATGATTTTTAAGTTTGAAGCACAAAGTTCATTAATCAAATGCAATAGTCTTCCAAAACAGAAACTGTTTTCAATAAAAACTCCAACAGATATTTACATCAAGCATACAAATAGTTTGGTGGTGAGCAAGAGAGATATCTTCTTGCCCTATCATGACAAGTGACAGAAAAGAACTAGAATGGTAGAAGTTGATGGCCCTGCTCTTGACATATGGGATGTGTTCTTATGTCAGCTAAATTTATGCCATACGCTACAAAGTATAGTGTAGTGTCTGCCTTTTTTGGAACACAAACAACTTGCTGACACTAAATGGAAAGTTCACTACAGGATTTACATCATCTTTGACCTAACTGTGACAGCCTAGGACAGAACTACTCAGACTGCTCCTTAGGACTCCAGATTTTTTGGGTGATGTGTATATTCATTGTTCAAACACATTACTCCATATTAGGAAAATCATCACTGTAACCATTTCAGGTACTGACACAAGTAACAGCCCATTCTGCATTCTAACAGGAGAAAAGCAGGTCTGCATGAATTAAAAACAAAACTGAAGGTGAGGCAGGGCCCCAAATCAGGCGGAGTAACTGGGTAAATGTTGCCCACACATGTGTCTGACATGCAGATGTTTTCAAATGTCTCCACCCACATCCAGATGGGCACAGCAGGAGTATATTATGAAAAAATGTGCTGGGAGTTGTACAGAGATTAGAAAAAATATCCAAAGCTAAGTGTGAAAATCCTCCTGGCAGTGAGGCAGTGAGTGAAATTTTGACCTGTCCCCATTTAACATGACAGCCCCAGATATTTGTTTTGGTAACAGAAGCACAGCAGTAGCAGACTCAAAAGTGATCAAATGGCTGGGCTGAGTTAAGCCTCAAGCTTTCCCAGTAAAGATTTCCCTGCTCCACCACCTTTAGATTTTACTTCTCCTGAAGCCTCTAAACCTGCTGTCCCGAGAACAGTTTGGTCACCTCATGGTTTCCTTTGACAGAATGTTATTAAGCTTGATTCTGCTTGTTAATGGAAGTGCAAAAATCCGAACTGAAGCTGGACAACAGGAACTCACCATCCTTGTAAATTCCTATGATGTCAAGGAAAGAGTTTGAACAAGAATCCAAGAGGCAGAATTAGTAACGCACACTACTTTACTAAGAATAAGAAAACAGATGAAAGTAAAATCATGTTGGGGAGCTAAGGGGAAGCTGAGATCTTAGAAAACCTGCCAACTTGGAGACAATAAATGAGCAAAACCAGCCCCAGTTGGAAAGGAACTCAGGCAAGCCAGTTGCCTTATACTAACTCTTTGGTGCTCGCAGGCATAAAAGCAGAGATATCCACATCAGCAGTATGACATGTTTATTTAGATGAGTTAACTGCAAAAACACTTGCCAAGTTATTTGCAGGCTGTGCCAAGAATATGTCAGAACCGAACAGACTGATCTTATAGCAACAGTCATAGAGATTCACAATTTTGCTGTCTCTTTCTTAACAGCAGTTGACTGAATAACCATATTTTTCCAGGAAAGATTAAATGTCAATTTGTTTTCTTTTCCTGCTTGAAGAGGAGTAGCAACAAAGCTTGGTGTCTCTTTCTGAGGAAGTCCCTCGCCTCTCACAGTCTCTTTCACAAGTAACCAACCTTTCCACTCCGCCCCCAAAAGTGCACAGACAAAAAGGTTATTTGAATGACCAGAGACCCATTTTCACCTTACTATAATTATATAACATTAAATTATCACATATAGATTTACAAAGGAGAAATTTTCCCTTAGTTCAAAAATACTTCAGCAATAGTCTGTGACTTAAAGGAAATCAGGTGAAAGCACCTAACAACTTGTGAGGTTAACTATAAATTGAATTGCATAAGTCACAGCACAGGACACATCCTAAACATGGTGGGTGGGCTTTTTTTCCCCTGAAGATGTTCTCTCACACTATAAAGTATTTGTGGGGAATTAGAAGAAATAATGAAAGAAAAAAATGGAAGAAATGGATAAAAGCAATTGATTCTTATTAACAGTGTAAAAGATCTCCAGGGCCTGCTTCTGGAATGATTAATTTATTCTGCCACTACCTGGTTTGTTTTAAAAATAGATTATTTATACTTCCAAGCATTTGATGTCAGATACATACATGAATACTGTAAAATACTAACAAGAAACACTGAAGGTAGACCTTTTAAATACATCTTTCAACTTCACAAAATTTAACCCAGTGGAGACTAAGTGACTTTTATGCTATGCATTAAAGATATAAATGTTTGAGGTCAGTGTGAGAAACAGCAGAAACCCCACAGCACTTTGAGGAAGAGACTCAAAGGTCTGAAAACCACAGAATTTGGTTACATTCAGTGTGACACTTCTGTGCTGCAATGGACAAAACCAGCAAAGGCTGTTGTAGATGTAACACCTAGAAATGACTTTGCAATCCTCTGGGATGAAAGCTTGTACTGGAAGAGGAGACCACTAAAAACATTACAAAAGAAATGTATTATTTGGGAAATGATTCCAGAGTTTACAGAGGTACGTCCTATTTTAAATGTGCAGGGTAATGAACACTGTTGGATACCACTGTGAAGTAGTGGCCTCAAAGAGGAAAACTGTAAGGAATTCTGCTTCTATTTCAGAGGCAGCAGATGCATTGTGTGTTGGCACGACTGGTATTGGAACTCAGTATACATAGAAGACACATAAAACCCATAGCAAGGTCCAGATCATATATTAATGTTGCTGTAATCCCTGCACCAGCCTTCTGCCAAATGTGTCAAATTTTCCCCTATAATGGAACTATTTTGCTCACTGGGCCATATCCTGCATTTTTGAGTCACACACATTTTAGGCATTTAACAGAGCAACAACCACTTGCAGAGAAAGAAAACTAATTGCAATAACATATCCATTCTATATAAAAATGTTCTGTTCATAAAACTTGAGATCGCAATATTTCTTTGCTAATGAGACACGGGCAAAGCTGGCAAGTCTCAACTATTATAATGCTTCATTTTTACACCAACTATGTAAAGTCGCTATCATAGCTGTAAAAAATACTAAATAACTAAATAAATAAATATAAAAGTAGATTCCCAGTAAACAGAAACTATCAATTAATTCAATCACAACATATATACTCATTCACCCACACAGAAAGGTAGACACACTCATACCTTCCATTCTAGGCTGGATCCCATAAAAAGTCAAATTTTCTCCTTACCAGAGTTCATGACATACAAGACTCAGGAGTAAAATGAAATGGAAGGTTATGTACTTCATCACACCCTGACAGACACACTAAAGTTTAGAAAGCTATAACTAATACAACTACTTTCATTAATTTTTACATGTATGAATAGAAGAGTGAGTGAATGTTATTGACCTTTTATTTCCATATAAAAATATAAATGGCTAAGGCAGTCAGGAACTTCTGTGTGCAAGAGAAAGGTAAGTTATCTACAATCCAATTGACAATACCAGCAAATCTAACTGAGGTAAACTGAAAGTTGAAAAATAACCAAAAATTACTCACTTAATATGCAAAGGGTCTCACAACAAAGGTCACAATTAGATTTACACCATAAGCATACCTGGCATATTCCACTGATACACATATCCAAGGATTCAATATTGCAACGAGTACCATCTAGTACTTTTGGGGCAAGCTCCACAATCAAGTTCTTCCCCAGAGCTTGACATTTCAGGGCACACGGTGCTGTAGGATCATTATACACAGGGACCCACTCATAAAAATGTCCCTGGTATTTGACATCATTGTAGGCTGAACACTGTTGGGCTCTGAATTCACCAACATCTGAAGGGCAGTCCTAAAAACAAACAAAAGGAAATATTTAAGAAGGGAATACTTTGTATTCGCAGTAAGGTCATCTGATTAAATACACAAGAGGGGCTTGGTTCAAGAACTGATCTGCTATGACAGATATGCTATACTGCAAAGGTTTACTGTGTATTAAAAACATTTAGGTTGCTTAACCCACTTCCTGCTTTGCAAGTAACAGAACATTTTGCATATTCCAGTAATAACAACATAACTGATATGAGAGGATAATGAAAAGCGCTACTTTTTATGACACTATGAAGAACATTTAAAGTCTGGTTCTGTAATATGAATTAGCTTCTAAAGTAATCTCTATATTTTAAAGTGACTATAAGATGTCTGACATTTAATATTTGTCTTTTCAACAGCTATTTCCACATAAGGATTTCTGAGTCCTCTGCACTCATTCATCAATTCATACATTAGAGTAATGAAAGAGGTATTATTGCTACTTATACATAAAGAAATAAAAATTTGTCTAATTAATTGTTCAATATTGCTCAGAAAAGGGACAAGAGCATGAGGTGACACCAGAACTTTCAGTGCTTATTCCTTATTCAAATTACAAACCATCTTCACCTCATGAAGGCAGTAAGGCTTTGTTGAAATAAAATATACTTCAAAATGGTAACTATTGATTATACAGCTCCAGTTCTAATGAGACAGTTCTGTATCTCCTTCCATACAGAGCCTCAGCATATACAGCTGAACGACCAAATATGAGAACCGTTTGAAATAAAATCTTCTAACGTATTTTTTTCTACATAAAACATTACACACAAACAATGATGTTAATATTAAATTATGGTGGCAGGAATGGAGATGAATGCCGATTAACTTTGCTAAAGTACTGACAAAGGAGTTAAGTGTGTCAAACAATTTCTTACTAAAGACTTCATATGAAAGTATGTCCAGTGTGAAAGAGCCCATACACCAGACTGAAAGGATATTCTTCCAAGAATTCCAACTGCACATATAAGCCAGATGTGAGGCTGATTTTAAAAAAAGTTTTGTTTTCATTGGATATAAGACTGAAAGATTGTGATGTGTCAGCTGAACTCGTGGAACATATTACTAAGTATTAGTTAACAATACTAATCCTGAATATAGCTTCAATCTTATCAGGAAACTGAACCTTCCCTTAAAAAAAAAAAAAAAAAAAAAATCTAACAAAATACTAAATGCATTACACAGTACTGGAGATTAAAACATACATGAGAAAGGTTCACATTCCAGCCTGATGCCCTTGACATTGTTATCCCACCACCAAAATCTGTATGAGCTGGCACTGCATTAGTTTAATGCTTCAGCAATGCCTTAGATTTTTTTCTCACCATAGGAAAAAATAACCTAGAAATGTCTTTGGTTTACTTGCAGTCACCTTACAAAATCAGTATGCTCTCTACTGACCAATACATGGAGTTTTTGCTGCTGACTACCAAGCAATTCACTGAGCATTCACAGCAACATTTTTCAACTCTGCCCAGTGCTACACCTTACAGTGAAAATAACTCAGAATGATGCTAATACATTTTGTACTATTTAATCTGGGATAATTCTAGTTTGAGACATATCCTTTTTTACACTATAAAATGATGGAATAAGACAAGAAGAAATTACAGTTACTGTAATTCTTTGTGAGTTTTACCTCTGTAAAATCCCACAAGTGAAAGCTTCTAAAAACATCAAGCAGCTTCTGTTAGAAACCACCCTTATTTACTTCAGTGTCATTCCTGAGAAATTCACTACATTTGTACTGGTGCAAATGAGAGAAGAATTTGGCTCTGACTTATCTGTCACCTCTCATTTTCCACAATAGCAAGTCTAAAAAGCAGAGAGGACTTCAGAGTTCATATGGATACCATATGGTTCCCTTCCACCATTACAAATAGAGGAGTAGCTAAGGATAAAAATAATAAGTGGAAGTTGGATCCAGGTAAAATTAAAAGCAATATTCTGGAGTATTGTTAGGCAGCCACGAACAGCTACATTTTCATCACAAAGAATTAAAGAGCTATCTGTAAAACAGGCAGAGTGATGGCCTTAGGCTGAGTTTTCACTGACTGTTGTTACAATTCATTATCACTCCATGTTGATGCAACGCCAAGACACAAACACCACAATGTCAGGACGTCAATCCATGGTTACTTTTTCTCATTGATTCAACACAATGCAGCTCCTTCTTTCTACTTATTTCCTGGCTGTTTGAGAGCAAGAGAATTCTCATCTCCCTATTCTGTTTTGGCACCTTCAAAGAACACAAAGTCATCCTGACAGCTCGATTTATACGCCACTTCCACCTGCCATACATTTGAGCTGTGTTCAAAAGAAAGAGCATAAAAAGAGCATCACAAGGGGGTATCAAAGGGCTGCAATTATTATGATTTGCATTATATGAGAATTCGGATGGAAACCAAGATGGATCCCTGCTTTCCTGGGAACAATACATATTTGGCATAAAGATAGGATTTTATAATCTAAACAGAAAGACAATTAAACACAGAAAGGAATGTAATCAAGACATCAAGAGGACCTGAAAACTTTCATTAAAGTGGGACAGAAAAATCAGAGGTTATTTAAAAAATAGAAAGGAAAAGAAAGAGGCAAGATGTGGGAGGTAAGCAAGAGTAAGGCATGTTTGGGAAGTGGGCAAGGCCACACTGACAGACATGGGCACCAATCCGCATCCTGTTTGCACATCATTTTGGTATTAACACATTTTAGACAATAATTCACTCCATCATTCCCTCTTCCTTCTTGATATTGCTCATTTTTTTCTTGTTTGTAAAATATTTTTGCTACTCATTTCAGGATTTTTCAGATTTCCTACTTCAGCAAAAGATTTTGTCTTGCACTAAATCTACTGAACCATGTATATAGCCAGGCTATTTGTAGCTTCATACACTATATAAGAAGTTGAATCTATGAGGTCTAACACATGAAAGTCTTGGCAAAATAATCACATCCAGATCTTGTATTGAAATTAAGTGTATTTATGGCATGACTTATGACTTACATTATTAGACAGATCTGAAAACGATGTTTCAGACACTACTACCATGCAGGTTAAAAAAAAAAAATATATATATATATATTCTCATTATTTTTTTGACAGATGATTAGAAACTACTTCATTCAAGGGCTGGCTTCTTATGAAATGTATCATTTTAGTTTTGTCAGTGAGCACTTTTAGCCTTTGAAAACAAAGCTAACCTGGGAAATCTGTATCTTTGTAGGCAGTGTTCATGTACAAAATATGAAGGTTGCATCAGACCCTATGACTCCTGCCAACAATTACTCCACTGAAAAAAACACAAAAGGCAAGAAAATTCCCAGTAAAAATGATGACACCAAAGAAAGTCTAGCCTTTTGTCTAGTTTTATTCTTTGAAACTCACTTTGTTGAAACATAGCCAAAACCGATGAAGTCACTGTTTTGTTTTCTTTTTGAAATTAGCTTCAGGTTCTATATTTTTCCTACACAATTTTCAGGTCACTTCTTAGTAAAATCAAGATACCCAAGCTGGAAACCCAAGCCACAAGAGCCATACGGTGCATCAGCATTATAAATATAAAATAAATAAATGAACAGAATAGAGAGAATATTCAACTCAAGGTGAATTATTACAGGACTCCAGTAGATAGTACACTCGATATTTTCTGAATGGGATGAATGAGCTAGTTAATAAGTGGATGCTGGGACAAAATCTGACAAATATGTTCAACAAGTGTGATAATTATCTGCATATAATAAAAGTTTATAATGGAATTTAAAATGGGAAAATCTATTACAAAATAGTGGGGTTTTCTTACTATCAAACAGTCACTCTAGCAAATGTTTATGTGACTTTTTGGCACATAAGAATGTGAAATTTATGGGGAAATGGCCCAAATAACTTGTTCTATGAATAGGACCCTAAAGGATTACCTTAAACACTTCCATATAGTGAACATCATAGCATTAGAATGTAACAGGATATACAAAAATGGAAATATATATATATATATATATAAAAGAGGGGTTAAGAAAGACTGAAAATCTCATTGAACAGCGTATAATGAATCATTTATATAATTTATTTCTCTAAAGTTTCTGTAAGAAAAGCTGAAAGCATATATGCAGTTTTAGGAAATCATATACCTGGCATCTCAGTTACGATAGAAAGATAAGCAGGCTACACATATGCCTAAACCCAGCAATTATTTTGTTGCTAAGATTTTGAATTAATTTTTTGATTGAAATATCACTAATATTATCCTGGAACTATACTTGAGTTCAATGAACTTACTATTCTATTACAAAACCAGATGAAACCAATTTTCTGGTAAAATGATTCTTGTTCTTTTCATTAGAATGACACACATATTGAGTTGTGCTTCATTTGTACTCCCCAATATAGATGTTAGTAGTATAATGTATCACGTAGCAAAATTACATTTGCAGACAACTTAACACGGTGTATATATACTGAATGTCTCATGTGGTTAACAATAATACCTACTAATATGGAAAGAAGCTAGTATAAACTCTTAATTTCCAAACTAAAATTTTACTCCTAAAGTGAGAAGCATTCATTAGATTTAATGCTTTGGGGAAAATGATATCATTTGAAAGAAAACTGGCTTACTAGCCCCAAGTTCACATTAGGACTAAGCTCCCATTTCAAGGTTAAGTCAGGTCTAGTATCGAGTCTGAATTCAGTGACACTAAATTCAAATATCAACTGTATTAACAATCGAAATCTCATGAAATATATTTTTCTTGCAAGTTCTCTATTATCTGATCCATAATCTAGGAAAAACCATTCCTGAGAGATTCTAGCTGTATCTGAACTGAAATGGAAACCTGATCCCTTTCAGACACGCCTCAAAAGCATAACTGTAAAGGCAGCTTCCTGTCTGGAAATTAACATTTGAATCATCATAAATTCAAACAGACTCACATACAACACACTTGCCACTTATCACTTTAAAGTAAGTCCTAAAGTTAAAAAACAGGCCCCAGTGACTTCAGAAAAACTCCCTAGGAGTTCAGAAAGGATATGGTAATCATCTTAATTTTCTCCACTCTGAAGCAGAGTGCCTTCATTTCCATCAGATTTTTACTGCATAACCCTGAAAATGAGCAGTGTCCACAATTGCTCTTACATATCCTAAAAGCATGTAGACCTCTGCTTATAGCAGAAAACGTGCCCAAACTGATCTCATCATTCTCCTTTTTCTTTATACTGGGTAGTTTTGTAGTCCTGTTGCTGGAGGAACAAGGTATACTACCCTGACTTGTTCGTACTTTGCACAGGAAGCTGCAATGCACAGGATCCAGCAATGAGATATATATTATAATGCATACAACTAGACATCTAGATAAGGAATGTAGCAAATAGATTTTACAGCAGCAGTTTGTTCATTGCTTACATACTGGCTGGCTGCAATTCAGCTTACCACACAGCTTTAAAAGAATATGGTATCTTTTGTTCATGAGCTAAAGACACTGCACAAAGCTACCAGGTCTTTTCTTCTGAAAGGGCAAGTGATGGGATTTGTCTCCAGAATCTGACCTTTGCATGTGCTAGGCCTGATTCATTAATCACTTCCACTTGCTTCTGCCAGCAGAAACTTAGGCTGTGAGCCGCTGTGGTGGAAAATCCATCCAACACTGAGGAGCAGAGTGTTGGAGCAATTCAAGGTGCTAGCAAGCCTTGTTCTTGAGGAGGGCGGAAGCCAACTGGCACACAAGAAACTGTAGGTGTGGCAAACTGAAGAGTGGGAATGGCCAGTTCTCCTAGGAGATACACTGATTCAACATATTGACTGGGCAATTTCCAGTGTCGGCCTCCCAAGGAATAGATTTCGTACTTCACAGCTGCCTGCTGCTGGCAGAAATCACAGGGTTGGCAATGACATGAGTATCACCTGCTCTTGCTTGGGTATAATTTAACCCAAGGGAACTGCAGGCCTCACCTTTTAAGGGGTATTTGTGTGAAAATTGCTGCCTTTCTCCTGAAGCCAGAAGCAAATTAATGAAATGCACTACAGGTTAAAAAATAAATAAATAAATAATTAAATAA
>JANIJG010018572.1:49367-70963 GCA_024611175.1 Megaceryle torquata
GCGCTTTCATTTTATACTTATCTACCTTCTATCTACCTTCTCTCTTGTCTGGAATGTGATCAGATGAATGTCACAATGTACTGCAAGATAGACCATGAAAGGGGGTGACTGCTGACTGTAAACCATCCTGAATTACTGCATTTGTACACATGGCTGCTTGATCAGTGGTATCACAAAGTCCTGCATGAGCTACACACCTTGAACAGACTACAACATCTGGGGTGAAAGGCAGCAGCTGTTTAAACAGCACAAAGCATCACTACAAATCAGCTGAGCACAAATCATTAAGTGTGCTGTATGTGACTGGTTTCCATAAAACTTGTCTGTAAAAATAAAATGTGATTGCATTGCTGTAACAGCACCTGTAGAGTAAAAACTCCAGCTCTACATTCAGTTACAGAAACTGTCTATGCCACTGTACCTAAATATACATGCTTTTACCTACAGACATATAAAGATTTGGGCTTAGGCAAACAGAGGGAATATAACGAGTAATTATCCAATTTAAGATTTGAAAGGGACACAGCCAATTAACCTCTTTGCTCATGGGAAGAGTGTAACTATATCATTAATGATCACAAAAAAATCAGAAGCACAGTTTAATGCTTCATCTTAGAAGACAGAACCCTCAGGAAAAGCACTTGCTTAAGATGAGAACTTTTTTTTTAATCCTCCAAGACACATACCTTTCC
Source organism: Megaceryle torquata (assembly GCA_024611175.1). NCBI lineage: Eukaryota > Metazoa > Chordata > Aves > Coraciiformes > Cerylidae > Megaceryle > Megaceryle torquata. The sequence continues at coordinate 50,060 of JANIJG010018572.1, forward strand.
CAATAAAACATTCTGAATCACAACTGGCACTACAATTTCAAAAGAAAATGTCCTTTTGGAAAGTCTAAATCTGAGACTTTGTGGTGTCATGCATGCTGAAATATTTAAAACAGTAATAATGACGAAAAAACCCAAAACAAGCAAACAACCAACCAACCAACATAACCAAAAGAACATAAAATCAACCAACTGAAAAACCCATAAGGTTTTAAACAACAAACATAATTTCTTAAACTTTAACACTTTGTTTGAATAAGTAAAATAGGATTAAAGGCCAGACTCACATTACTACTGCAGGTTTTGTATCGAATATTCCGACCTTCACAATTCCTGAAAAACAGAGTAAAAATGGTTACACTGCATAACAGCAAAACACAGCCCTGCTGTATTTACAGCTAGCTATTCTCTTGAAAATTAAACTTATATTGCTACTGCACTACCATAACTTAGACTCAAAACACAAGTTTTAAATACAAAGGGCATCTTGGGACTCAACAGGTTACCCTGCTGTCTCTCTTCAGCAGAGAATGCATAGCTTCTCCTGCAAGCTCAGTTTACTGCAAACATTAAGAAAAATGTATTTATTTTCTGAAAAAGATTTCACAAGGCATCCCAAAGCCTGATCTATACTGACTCCAGGAAAGCTAGTTCTAACCCATGGGATGTAACCCATAGGAAAAGAGGATCAGAATATCTAGGCAATTCTTAAATGAAACGGGGCTAATGAGCATTCATTTTCCTTTCTCCTATTTTGTTTAACAGTGAAAAACTAACCACAAACATTTCCTTTCTCCCCAAAGCCAATGCAATACTTTTGAAGAACAGCATGTAATTTTACAGGTGCAAAGCTGCATGAGCAAATAACTTTCATAATTTCATATTTTCATCATTTTAAATGAAATACATTTCTCGTTGACTATACGCATTTCTAAGGTGACTAATGCATATGAAGCCTGAAACCGAGGAAATTCAGATGCACAGCAAAGTTTGTTGTTAGTAATGAAACAGCAGGTGTATAATAAAGTTGTGATTATTTATTGTGGTCTCAAACATGGGCATGTGTGGGTTTCACACTTTTTTTATGGTCAGAATTTGCCAAACTTCTCAGTAACTGACCGGCACTTTTGCACAGCGTAACATATTCTTCTTAAGAATGGCAAAATCAAGCCCTTGAAAGAACTGAAGACCTATTTTGAATGACTTGGCAGGAAATTATAATTAGTGATAGCTCTGAAATCAGCAATAGTGTTTTGGAGCAATTCCTTCATATCAAAAAGACCTGCCTACATTAAAGAAAGCATGAACACGTAGCTTGGAATTTACAGCTTAGACAAATTCTCCACCTTTTGCATGACAGTTGATTGCAAATATTATAAAATTCTTTAATATGTGTGAGGGATTGAAAAATGCAATTGAAAAACACAATGGATGCCTGGAGGAAGAGTTCAACCAGCTCAGCTGAAGGTAAACTCTACAAGCTCAAGATGTAACACATCTCAAATTTCCAATCTTTTGCAAGAATGTTTGCATCACAATATGCAAGTTAAAAATGTTTATGATGTATACAAATGTGAAAACTTTGTTTCACAATTCCACATTTCCTGGACATTACAACAGCAATAAAATACAGAAAAAACCTTTTAAACTACACGCTTCTCAAGGTATGGAAAACACATGTTTTTCACAGGGGAACGCATTAAAAATATTAATAAAACCACAGTGGAATTTATATTGCTCATTTCACAGTCCCTAACACTGGTAGAATATCATGGCTTCTTGCTGGAAATACTACTTTGCTCAAAGATCTTTGTGCATTTTGTGCTAAAACAGGCAGTATTTTAATCAATCATATTTAGCTATCTATTTCATACATAACCTTATATAACCAATGTATCACACTACAAGCCTTCTTTATGAAAAACTGACTTCCTGAGAGATATTGCATTTACCTTAAAAAAAAAAAAAACTCAACAAAATAAAAGTTTAAACATAATCAGCAGTTTTTTATAATGTGTAAGAATAATTCAAGTAAACCAAGCAATTATGGTTGTCAGCACAGATGCTTCTAAGCTGGTAGGGATCTCATCTTGCCTGACAAGTAATGCAATTATTGCATTAATCATATTTTTAGAATTGTAGCAACAAGTCCTGCACTAGTCCAGCTTTAGTACTGAGGTAAATTGTTTTTATCACATATGCTGTTCTCTTCAAGCTACAGAGGCTTACCCATGAAAACATATGGCCACCAGGACCACTCCATAGAAAGAACTAGCAGACAAAAAGTTTCCTAACAGAAAGCAGCATTTGATACATCTATATGTGGAGTAAGTCACTTGGTTTTTTTCTACAGGGAAGACATGGAGGAGCCTGCACTTGAACATTACTTGAAATAATGCTCAAGTGCAGCCTGACTTGCATGCTCTTTATAGTTACAGGGACTTCTCTCAGTATTTGACTGTACTAAATAAATCTTATTTATAATTCTCACAAACGTATTTAATAAAATGCTAATGTTCTGAGCCTTTAAACTCTGATAGATATTTAATATATTATGAAAATATATTAAAAGCAGGATTTCATAACATTTGATCCATACACAGCACTTGGGTCTGGAAACAAAAGCAACAGAGCTTCTCTATAGACACCATCAGAATACAGGGAAACATGGCAGAGCTGCAGAAGAAATACATGTAGGCATGTGGCTTACCTGCCATTTAAACATCTCCTCAGTGAGTAAGAGGCTCCTCCCCCACAGGTCCGTGAGCAATCACTCCAGGCCCCCCAGGCATCCCAGGAGCCTTCTTTGTCTTCATCAGAGCGGGTAATTCTGGAGGTCTGAAAAAAATGGAGGATAGATAGGAGGGTGAAAAAAAAAATTTATTTGGTAGGTGTTTTACTGCTTGGCATTAATAGTACTGAGTATATTAGTTTACTGCTTATTTACAGCATCTTAAGTTTATTTACTATTTTAATACACAATAATTACATGGGAAAGGATGCAGAATATTTGAAGATATAGAGTATTTGATGTGTTGTCTTCTGCCGACAGACTGCTCTGTCCAAATATACTGTCATTCCCAACATACATATGTCCAACACAGCATAAGACAATTGATTTAATTTCTTCCAAAATGCCTTGTGAAAGTGATTTAAAAGTGAGATGCATAATTGAAATCTTATGGTACAAAGGGAAAAATACCAAACATAATTCTTGTTAAATTCAACAATATAGTCAGCTCATCTTCAGTGATAAGGAAAGTTGACTCAAATAAAAGCCTACCAAGCTTGAAGTGAAAATGGCAAACAATGAAACCAAAGCCATTTACAAAATAGCACCATACAAGCAATATGACTCTATACCATGCTGTGTAGGCAAAGGGTTTTTATCTTACATGCCATAAAACTGCCTGTTTCTGTGATTATGCTGTTATTGTTCAGGTGCATTCACACTGCAGTTCTAAGTACAACTATTGAACAAGCATTATTTTAGAAACCCAGACAGCAAATACTTAAACTTAGCTAACTTTAGCAGGACTAAGGACTACTCAAACACATTTTAAAGGCATTAATAAGAGTAGGGAGAATTAGTATAATAGCACTACTGTCATAGTTAAGCAGCTAGCAAACAGAGGTAATTTCCAAACTTGTCTATACTTTTTTCAATAAATTTGAGCCCACATTAAAAAAAAAAAAGAAAAATAAAAAGAAAAAGTTGTTAGAAGATAAACTATCTCCACTTTTAACAGTAAACTGCAGAAGTTGGTCTAAACACATCAATGGCTCCTTTACTTTATTGCTCCCCCAAGTTTACAAATTTGACACTCACTGTAAAGCTTTAGAAGTGTACTTAGGACAATCTGCTGTTCCAGAAATGATAGAGCCCAGCTCTGCCAAGATCCCCGAGGAATTTTCATGTTGGCGTTGGCTTTACTTTACGTCAGAAGCCAACTCTGAGATGTCTGACACCGAAAATGGAACCAACTGTCTTCAATCTTGAGCAAAAAGAGCTCAGCACTTCACAACAAATCACTCAGCACATGAAAATAAGTCAAGATGAACAAGAGTCATTTCTTTCAAATTTATGAGTGCAAAATTAAAGTTTGCCCTCTGTAATCCCAAGGCAAATGACTGTTTAATATGTTGAGAAACAATTAAACTTATGATATTAAAAAAGCAATACATGCCACTCTCTTTTTTTAGAATAGATAGTTTCTTTAGACAAAGCAGTGACAATGCCTAAAATAATCCTAACTTCATCATTGTATTAAAACCAGCCACATGATATTAACAGACAGAATGTCATCTAAAGCCCTGAACAATGTCCAGTTGTTCACTTCCCAAACTGCTTTCATAAAAGCCACTGTTCTGAACTGTATCTAATTAAAAAGCTGTAAATACTAGGACGATCAAAGCAGAAGTTTATGCCAACAAAGCCTTCTTCAGAACCATTGACTAATTCAATGCCCACAGTGTTGATTTAAACTCCAGCTAGTTCAAACTATTTGTCCCATGGGAAAGAGTTAAAAGCAGCTTGTACTGGCTTAGTAATTTACTAGCAAAATAATATTGATTTACTAGCTGTCTGGTTTCATAAACTCTACATATTACATTTGTCTACACCATGATACCAAACTGAAGTAAAATAAAGAAAAGATTATCAACATCATGATTTAAACCAACAAAACTTTGCAATCTCATTTAGGAATGAAATCAAGAGCTAACTGCGATTGGGCACAAAAGGGTATTATGGTACTTCTGGGTTGCATTCATGGTTTGCTTCTCAACATCAACTTTTCATGTTGTAATTGTCTTCAGTCACAATTCTAACATGCTTCAGCAGCAAAGATTTGCTGACCATATTAGAATGGAAGTGTTTCTTCTTCAGCGGCTTTATTTTGCAAAAGATAAAGTGCAACACATACATTAAGCATATTCATTATATACATAAATGTGTGCACGTACATGCACACATGCACCCGTGATGTAATATGATCCAGATAAAATAACTTAAAACAGCTATAAATACAACCTAGATGATTTGCTGCACTTTATGAAGAACTAAATGGCAAAAGGCCGTACACTTCCACCAGATCCAGCTATGTTAGTGGGAGTTGTATCCATTCCAAAAACAGCACAAGTGAACGCAGGGGCAGATGCAAGCATGGCATTAAAAGCAACATTTAACAACCTATACAATGCCATCTGCAGAAATTAATCCAGTTTATATAAATGTTGTTTCAAATATTTCATCCCAATATATGTATCATAATCTATAATTAAGTCTGAAAGTAAAAAAAAGAGTAAGTCATGACACTACACACAGGCCTGGGCAAGGATCACTTAGATCAGGGGATGAGGGAAAAAAACCTACAAGTTTCAAAGCACTTGGTGACATAGGCAGAGTCTCAAAGATTGAGATGACAGTATGCCAAGGTTTCCTCAAGGTCTGAGCCCCAGTAATGTGCAATCTGAGTCTCTGCTGACAACCCTTAACTGACAGAGGCAGCCTTGTACATGGAGAATTTTAATGAAAGTGGGGCACTGGAAGATTTGGACGGGAGAAAAATTTTAGTGCCAGTTTCCCTTCTCCTATCCAGGGCTCTGGTTTGCTTCTGCCACATATGGACACATACTGTAACACCATGTTCTGCAAATTATTTGTGTGTTTGTGTGTTTTCAGGCCATACTTGCTTTTGCAATGTTCTACTTAAAGTAACTGAGTCTAGCAGAAGTGGGCACTGAGGTAAAATAAATGAAATCCAGATGTTAGCATAGCTGATCATTAATGTAAAACAAGGGGATTTTTCCTGTCACTTGTAACACCCAGTAAATAACAACAGCTACATTGACACACATTACAAAAATCAAACACAGTGCTGTTATATGGAGAAAAAATATTATTTGGCCAAACTTTTGTTTGGCTGTTATGAAGGATGACATAATTGTCTTGAATTTGGTCATGCAGACTTCAAAGGAGATGTGGTGCCAGAGAATGAAGGTCAGTTTATGCAATTTTATTATTCTTCAGACATCCATTACATAAGTCTTGGATATGTAAATGTTTAGCATTCAATGTAACAAAGAATCAGTCTCTCAATAGAAACGCTCCAATAGCCTCAATGATTTTTTTCCAGAGTTTTAAACATATATTTTTGCTTTAAATACTAACACAAGCCAAGTGTATAGCATTTGACACATGAGAATTATTTTAACATAATGTGTAATGAAAGAAAAATAGAGAACCACTCAGATTCATCTGCAAGGTCAGTGACAGTTCCTCTGCCATGTACCTTCTGCAACACAAACTACCCCAAATTCTGCCCTGTGATGTGACCCTGAGCAAGACACCTAGCTCTGTCGGGTTCTAGAAGAGATTCAGTGCAACTTCTGGGCAGCATCTACCAATGCAGATCATGCCAAGGGCTGCACAGATACATTAAATGCTCTACTCAAACAAGTCAGAGTGACATGGCTCTCAAAATAAGCCTGTCATAACAAGTATGGAGCATTTACCAATGTATCTGCCACTATGCAGATGTCATTGCAACTCTCGGGGTGAGCGCAGTTTGGTTTTTCTCGTGGCTTCTTACTGAAGAGGTTTGTATTAATTCAAAAAGACATGCCAATCTCCAAAAGAGAATCCCCAGAAGAGTTATACTGGCACAGCTATTGCATATTGCTATTTAATAACACATTGATGTAACTAAATTTCTCCATACAAAATCTAAATTCTTCAGATTAAATTTATGCAAGAGAAAGAACGTGCTGAAGGGTATTAAACACCATTTCAGTCCCACTGAAGGCCTAATAAAGCAATACCCAAAGCTCAGTACTGAACCTTCTCCCAGGAGTGAATTTCATCCTTGATAGTATTTTGAACAGAGATGAAGCATTTCCTTTTTATTGCTTCCTCCCACTCTCACAACCCATAAATACTATTAACACTATCCTGACTTTCAGAGTTTTCAAATGGCACGAGGTTATGCTGCTGTTCACTAATCTTCATGAGCAGCACTGCACCATGCCATTTTCTTCTCCTCATACCTACAACGGCTCCAAACAGAGGTAGCACAAGGAATTACGGCACCGAAGGGAAAATATCCTGCCTGAGTAGCTGTGATGCATTTCCCAGATTCTTCTTTCCAGACACTGCACTTAGTGGAAAAGGTATCAAAGTGCACTGTTGACTGTATCCATGAGTGGAGTATATAACCAAAAGAACAAGTATTTACCTGCAGATAATGACTGGTTCAGCCTCAGAACTCAAAATCCTTCACATTTAACTCTGGCTGTTACATCTATGGCTTTGAGACAAACTATACCAGAAATCTCTTTCCCTGCTAAAGGCACATACAAAAGTGATTTACACCTCTATTTGTACAATCTAAGCAAGGTGTAGAATGCAAATTACAGATTTAGGAAAAACTATTTCAGTTGTGGCAGCATTTAAATACAAGAACAGCCAAAACCTATTTCCAGGCAAATAAAGGTTATTCATGAAATATTGCATTACCTGATTTTAGCAGAAAAATTTCTACTTGTTTCATTATGACAGATTTCAAGACATTTCCTGATATATTTCTACTATTGCTGAGTGCATTATATATTACCTAAATGTGCACTGTACATGTCATTAAGCTTAATAACTCTTTTACTTATATGTATCAAAGTAAACTATATATTATTCTGTATGTTAAAAAGGATGTATCTGGAATTACAAAATCCTTGAGAAAAAACCCCAATGCATTGTTATTTTATACTGATAAAAACCACCTGGGAGTAAATGGAGCTATTTTAAGCAGATGTTTAGAAGTAATTAGTTTTAATATTACTAACATTATTTCAGTCACATTAACTATACCTTGCACTTGGCCTTACCAGTGTGTATGTGTGTCCATGACCCGTGAACTGACTGCAAAATGGAATGTGTGCTGGGTAACAAAAAGAGCAGTTCAGAAGCACAAGCTGGTAAAGCTCAGTGAGAGAGAAGGAGAATCACGAGCAAGGAATGATCCAAAAGGCAAAAGATGGAGTTCTTTAGCTACATGAAAGAATCCATCTGCAGGCTCAGATGTAGTTTAGTGTTCTCAGTGTTGAATTCTGCAATATACTCTCACTCTACAGCAGTTTTGAGTAAATTCAAATTGAAGATTTGGAAAATAAAACATGCAAAAGAGTCACACACGGGAAATATTTACAGTGTAATTCATTTTGATACTAAAATGAAGGCGAATCCCAGCATGTTTTTCAGTATTATACTGCATCCAGATTTTCCATTGTCAGTGTGTTGCAAAATTTCATATTGACAACACAGGCCTGCACTGCAGGAGTTGTCAGGACAAAGTTGGAGGTTTTGGCAGGTGGAACAGGGATACTTGAGGCTTTTGGCATCCAGGAAGGGATGAAATGTTGCTTGGCTGTTTGGCACCTATGAGCTAGTTGAGGCTTTTGGCACCAAAAGGAGTCTGTATCACCTCCTTCCTTCTTTGTGAGCAGGAACAGAGGGAACATGGAATTTGTGGGCATGGAGAAATCATGGTTCCCACCCTAACAATTCCAAGCAGAAAGAAACTGCATTAGTATACCTGACTCCTGCAGTAATTTCTGCAGCTAATAGCAGGTAAAGACAGCACCTACATGTTCCTGCTAAAGGGAATCAGCACTGAAGTAGTTAAGTGGCTATTTTTCAGCTTCTGAGTTAACTAAATTGTTCAAATTAGTTTAAAAAACCCCACACAAATTCTAGTTACACTCACTGCTGACAGGTTTTCAGGACCTACACTGAAATCCCAGGTCCATTTTTATTACATAACTTCCTTTCACAAGAGGAGCACTTGTCTCTGACTTCTCCTCCAGACAACAACAATCTGTTTTCTTGGGTGATATTCCATAAATTACTTTATTGACAGATAAATGTCTAGCAAATAGGAATCCTTTTTAAGGCCTTGATAAGCACATCCCACAAATATTCACAACTGACAAAGCACTTGATAATCCATAGTTAGTTGCCCAGGTTTTCATTCATTCTTGCCCTATTAGGGCCATATGAGCCCTGTATCTGCCTTATCTACAATGGGAAATATTCCACATTGCCAGTACTGGAACATAAAGAAGATCTTAGGTCCCAAGAACAGGGAGGAAAGCTAATAACCAACTTTGGTGATATCCAAGCAGTCAGGCACGAAGGCCAGGCTTTTTTAATGCTTATAGGTCCAATCATCCAGGACAGCTGAACAGGATCAAGGATATGAAAAATTTCTCCGAGTTTCTAGTATTTCATTGTCTTCCAAGATTTAAAAGTACATGTGAATATGTAGATGAAAACATATAAATCTGCACTCTCAAAACATATCCATTCTTCTGAATCTGCCCCATCCAAAAGAAAAATACACTGAGAAATATTTAGCATCACTCCAATTCCCTCCATTTCTAAGTGGTCTGGAGAATTGTAACTTAAAGATTCGCGCATGTAGCAGGCAAACAACTTAAAAACCACAGACCTTGGGAAACAGAGGTTCTGAAAGGGAACATAAGCAATATTAATTGTAGCACTCTTTGCCCATTTTCTCAGTAGCCAGCCTGAGGTAAACGCCTGCCAGGGCTTGGAAGAGAGGTAAAGACAGAATTTTAAAATAAGCATAAAACAAGGAATGGGATGTTTTAAAAAGTTTCTAAGAAACACGATTCCTTTATAAATTATTATTGATTATATTAACATTCCCTACAAAGAACTTAGAAGTTATATCCTAATTAGTATATAAAAAAATAAATTACAATGAACTACACAATAATCTCCACGATATGGTATTATTGATTACACAGTTCTAGCATTTGGTTGTGCAAAGAAATCTTGTCCCAGATATAACGAGAACATTTTCACGTGACAAACACAATGTTCAGAGTTAATAAAATATACAGTCTTAATACTTTTTGATTGTAGCTTTTAAGGCTATGTATTGTTATGTCCATTTTACAGATGAGAATTTGCCCTCAGGAAGGAGGAGGATAAGGTGCATTATGTGAGTAGTGCAGCTGAGAATTACATCTGCATCCAAAGTTAGATTTTAGTGGCCCTTTAGTGGCTCTTTCACCTCCTATTTTGCAACTATAAACATTGTCCTTCCTACTTTGTGTATCTACAGCAGATAAAAAATATGACGGGAAAAATCACCTTCAGGTGGTTTGATAAGTTAACTATCTCTGGGCTTACTTATAAATCTGCATTATCAACATTCCATATATTTCCTGGTGTCCATAAAAGTAGTAAGAATTCATGCAAGTTTTACTGTATGCTTATTCAAAATTTGCACCTGGATACACTGGGTTTTTCCACCATCACACTGCACACCACATGTTCCTCATCCAGCATAAACAGTGTGTTGGGTCAGCCAGAGTCCAATGTGCAGGATTCCTCAGGTGCGTAATAGAAAAAGAGATTCCAATTTCTGGGAAATATATCTGGCATTATTTTTTTGAATTACCTTATTAAATGTATTTGCAAACATCTCAATAAAGGTGCTTTAAAATACTTCACCAAAAGTTAAAAGCTGCATCGCTTAAGCACATGCAGTGGAAAGAGCAACACTGATAAAGCGATGAACAAAGCAGAGGATTTCCATCAGCTTCCGAAGATCACACAGTAGAATGTTGGTGGCAGTGCCAAATGTGCAAAAGCTTTCCCGTCAATGCATATTTTTCAGGGTTTGGTTTTTTTGTTTTTTTTTTCCATATTCTGATACCACATGGTTTACAGTTTACAAGTAAGAGAAAAGCAACAGTGGAGAGCCCAGGGTGGGATGACTTGTTTTCCAGCCTGCGGGTTAGCTGTAAGAACACAGAGAGAACAGACCCTGACACAAAGCCCGGAGCTGCTACCACAATCACCATCAAATTTCACTCCCGCTGATTTGTGGTGGTCCTGGTGGTATTTGCCCAGATTAATACTGCAAACCCTGAAGTATAAGAAAGGCTATTCTGCTTACATGACATGAACACACAATCTGAGTATACTTGGATCCTAGACTGTACAACAGATGGACATAACAGCATCTACTCATACCCATAACAACCTTATTTAAAGCTATACCCTAAAAGCAATCAATTCAAAATACACAAGTCCTTGACAATTATGTGCAGTACCTCTATACACATGCTTTTGAAAGAAAATATGTGATTTCTCTTTCTAATTGGTTACAACCATATTTTTTCCTTTAAGATTTTGTGTAGAGGATTTAAAAAAAAATTAACTGAAAAAAAAATGCACTGAAACCAATCCTTTTTCTCAGAAAAAAAATATGACTGCACCTCTAACTTTTAAAAGAGCCCCAATACATATCATATATTTTAAAAATTTGTTTAAAATAATTTTCCTGACTTGAGACACTGTCTGCCAAGTTCCTGCTAGAAGTAAAATTTTATGGCTTCCTGCCAAACATATGAATAAAAGGAGTTTATAGGGGAAATACTGACAGAAGAATAAACTGTAGCAAGAGCAGCCCGTACAGAAAAGTCTTTCCTGTGCATTGTGTCCATCCATAATCTGTAATAGTCATAACCCTGGATACTGGGACATTGTACTCTTGCTGCCTCAGTTTCATGCTGAGATTATCAGTAGTGCCAGAGTGTTGATATGGTTATAGATATTTATACAATGTCACTCAGATGAGGCATCTAAACTTCTTTGTGAGCTAGAAATTCGACCCAAGTCTCCTGACTCACCCTGCTATTTAATACTATATGTAGCACTTTTAACAGTAATATTTCTATAAAAGTAATGCAAAACAGAGCACAGAACATAAGCAACAGAACAAATGTCAAAAGGAAAAATATTAAAGCCATATTATTAGCTGACAACAATTATAAGAATTCTATTTTTCCTTTCTATAAATGTAAAACAAGTAAGCTTATCAAGTTTGAATTTTAAAGGCATTATTTTTATGTTGATGTACTTCTCACTCTTGACTTTTAACGTAGATATAACTTCATGTAGAACCATTCTAAATTAATATATTGAAGGAGAAGACTTATTAAGCCCACAAATAAGAAGCAGTCTGACTGAAGTTAATTCTGCCCAAAGTAACTCTAATACTTGTCAGCCTGATCATGGTGTCTTTTTACTATGGCATAAATCAAATTTAACAAGATGAGTTTTCTTCTCAGAGAAAACAGTTCTTTCCCCTCTAACCATGAGTTGATTTTCAGGTGATATTAAGCAATAGGGTAACTGATCCAAAATCAAAATATAATTTTAGTGTTTCTTTTTATTACTCATGCTTAACTTAGAGACAAATTAAATATTAAAGTTTGCTCAGTTTTACTGGCACCAGATGATTTCCTGCATTTGAAGAACAGTTTCATTCATTGTTGTGAAGAGCTCACTTTACACAAGGGTAGCCCGACTTGGAGATGTTGTGAACCTTCCATGGGGGGCACCTGCACTGGTGAAATGTATCCTTAAGATACTTATGCCACTGTTGTGTCATACAAGTAACTTTTGTTTGATCACAGTCAAAAGCTTGCACCAATTCTGTCATCTCAAGCTTCCTCCAGCTGTGTTCTCTTATATGGAACAAAACAAATTCTTCAGGAAGTTTTTTCAGATAATTAAAAAACAAAACAAAACAAAAAAACAAACCCACAACATATCCTGTCTATATCTCATATTGCAAAAGCTGCAAGCCAAAAACATCTTTTGAGGGCAGATTTTGGATATCACCTTTATATAGGTTAAAAGAAGACAGTGTTGCTGAGAAAAAAAAAGTCTCCAAAATTAAGCTTCATGTGCAGAGAAGAGTTTCCCAGAAATATATTTTGTGTAGAATCAAAAATGTAATATTCTCCTGTCATTCCTTTCTACTTTAAATCAAATAAAATATAATCCACTGAAACTCATTTGATATCTGGTGAACAGTTTCTCTTTTACTGATTTTCTAGCTTCTAGCTTAGGGAAAAAAAAGCTGTCAAGGGAACATTTAAAATGGCAATACAAGTCTAAATCCAATTCCCAAGAAATAAAAGAAAAAAAAAAAAAAAGAAAGAAAAAAGCCACTGACTTAATAAAGGAAGATGAGGGCAGAATTATATATGTGGGGTAAAGACATATATTTTCCCTTTTACAAAACTGTTACCACAACTTGCTTTCTCTTCTGTGTCCAAGTTCCTGGTTTTCAATTCTCCAAAGACAGAATTATCCAACCAGTAGTATTCATGGTAGAAAAAGACAATTTCATCTATCTTGAGTTTGACTTCATTCCAGATCTCCACTACTGTATATGTTTAACTACAGTATCTTTAGCACTCGGCACAGGGTAAGAAGCCTGGATATGGAATATTAGCATGACTCTTTCCATATCTGTTCAGTGCCAGTGTTTCCTATTATCAGTCCAATATTTCATGGTTATTGTATTAGCTTCCCAGCAGTACTTTCTCAAGTTCTGTAGCCTGAAACCTCCATTAACAGATATTAAATACAATAGTTGTTTTTCACTTTTAGATCTTGCGAAAGCCCATAAAAATGAGTGGTCAGTATGTCCAATATTCTAAAGAAATTTTCCAAGATTTGAATGGGCAACATATAAAACCACTAAAAATACTCTTGGCAGCTCATTCATTTGGATTGCTTTCCTTCTGCCAAGCCAACTAATGAATAGCTTATTCCAAGATAGGACTTCCGCATGAATTTTTGGTAGTAAAGGTAAGAATATCTATTTATATCATTCCCTGGTTGATTGCATTTGAAGGGTTTAGAGAGGGAGGTCTGGGGTTTTTCCCTTTTATTTATTTGGGGTTTTTTGGTGGTTCGATTTTGTTGTGGTTTTTTTGTTTGGCTGGTTTTTTGTTTAGTTTATTGTTTTTCTTTCATTTTGTTTGGTTGTGGGTTTGTTTGGTTTTGTTTGTTTTGTTTTGTTTTCATTAAAAGGAACAAGCATTTGGACTTAAGGAAAACTTGTGCAAATGAATTCAACAGCAAAGTTCCTTTTTTTGTGATTTTGTGATTTTGTAATATTGCTTGATTTAAAAGCCATTGAAATAAATGGAAAGTATCTCTCTGTTGGATTTTTTTATAGTACCTACAAGAACCACCTGAATTCCATGTCAGATACAGCCAAAGTAGAGACGTGGATGTGATTTCTTACACATATGGGCAGATAAAGATCAAAGAAGAGGGGAAAAACTTCCTACATACTTTTCTTAAATTTGTTTCTTCTACCAGCTTCCATTTATCAGTGTTCTGGCTATGAAGTAGCTATTTTGTTGAAGTCTAGAATTATGCTTCTTCAAATACCCACAAAAAAGATCCACTTAAGAACACTTTCTTTTGGCCACAAGAGGAAGAAAACATCAGCTGTTGGTTATCTACTGAAGCCAAATTATGCCTAAAATGCCATGGATTCCCACCCCAAAAAGAAGTTGCATGTGTTAGAAAAATGATGATTGTTTTATTCTTGTTGCAAAGAGATGTCCATCACATTTCAGTTGTCGAAAGTCTCCCTCTTACCATCATCTCATCTCACTCTCCAGGTTAAATGTGAAAATATTTTCACTGATACTAAATGAGACTCCTGAGAACAATAAGAAATTTCAAGTGATTCTCCATGCATACATTTTAACCAAATGGTATTTTTTCAACATCATTAGTAGAAAAAAGCTCTTTTTTTGGCATGAAAGAGATGCGTATCTTATGTCATTTCATGTATTCTATATAAAAAATTATTTTGAAAGCCTGAAACAACTTCCTGCTTATTTGCACACTTTTTTTTTCCACCAAGCAAAGCTCAATTATTTAAATGAAGCTTTCCAGAGAGCTACGTGACCAATGAGCTATGCAGTCCATCATACATGGGTAACAGATTTTATGCCAGCTCACCCAGTGTCAGATTCCAAACACTTTTGAACATTCCACATTTTATGGCATTACTTTTTTTTTCTTCTAAAAATATATCCTCATTAAAAAAAAAAAAAAAAAAAAAAAGTCTTGTTTTTCCTTAAAAAAATTCTTACTTACCATTTATCAAAGAACAAAATATAATCAGTTTGCCATATTAATCTTGCTGAGCAGAAAAGGAGATCAGCAGTATTTTTCCCTCAAAAATGCACTGCATCTGACTTCCATGGCTTTTCCATGCACATAATTCAACTACTAAAAGTTATCTGTGTGGCATCTCATTGGTTCAAAAATAAAGAACAAGCTTCTCCGTCTTTGTAGAAATGACAAATAGCTAATGGCAAAAGTATAAGCCTGGCTTGTGATCTCATTCTCCTTCCCCCTTTGTGTACTCAAACCACAGGAGCAGCTAGATAAGAATAATGGAAAAATAAGGAAAATTAAACAACAAGCAAATGCTGGCTTTTGAAAGGCTGCGCAAGCCTGATCACCAAATACATTTTAGAACAAGCTAGACAAATAGTCATCAGCAAAAATTAATGTGGAGTTGATCCTGCCTTGGAGCAAATTAATAGACTATGGTTTCTTCCAGAGCTGTTTTCTGTTTGACCTATACCATCCATTGAGGGAGGGGGGAAGAAGGGCTAAGATTTAGCTACCCTGAAGAACTAATGAGGATTCTGAAAGCAAAACTAAGAAAGGAAAAGCCTATCACTGTTTTAATCCACATGACTTGCAGTGACTCCTACTTTGCTTGGAGACAAGATTCATCTCTCAGCTCTGTTCTCTCCCAGATGTGTGTCCTGGTTTACGCCTGCCAGAGGGAACTCTTTTCCAAAACACACTATTTCACAATATATTTCCCACTTAAGGCAGCATCCTGCAAATCATCTAGCTACTGTTTTCCTCTACTCTTTTATCACAAATCTACTTTGTGCTTCTTATTTAGTATAAAAGCAGCTTGGATAACTCAAACAACAACATTCCATTGTCTTCTGGAGACTGGCTATCTCTGCCTATTCCCATGTGGTCTGTCTGAAAACAGCTAACACTGAATACACAAAAACTACTTCTCCTTTGGGGCATTTAAGCTTTTTGATGAACTGCTTCTGCCCAATTTGGATCATTAACTTGCACTCCCAAATTCTTACTCAGACTATAAATACCACCTATCATACACATATATTTTCACATGGATTAACAGTTTTCTTTAGAAATTACTCATGAAACATTAGGGAACATCATTAACACAGACAACAGCTGCTATATCCAAATCCATCTTCTTCATGCTTCACCTCAGTTTTCAGCATTTGTACATGGCCACATAGAATGCATTAGGCTGTATTCTGTATTGCACTTAAGAGCTAAGTAAATCACAGGGGAACCAAAAGGACTGAATACCATTTGTGTATTCTCTACATCTGAACTGCTTGAGGGGCCAATTCCCTTCCATTCTGACATGTCTTGTTACAGCAGGTCTCTGACCTTTCTAGAGGTTTCATTGCAACAGGGACTTTCCAGACTGTATGCTGGGCTTTCTTGTGTTGTACACAATCACAGATCTACTCCAGCACTACTGAGCCAAAGACATTTTCCTCAGCCTCCTGCACTGTTTGTTTTTTTTGGGTTTTTTTCCTGCATTCTGAAGCACTAGGTAAAGCAGGATTAGTCCTGTGGCTTTTATTTTATTTCATTCAAGTGGTTTATTGCTTTTGATCACCGGATCTCCTGCCTTTTAGACATCCATAATGCTAGAGGGACAGCCTTGTACATCTATGCATTGTTAGTCTAGGACTTACAGAATTCATATTAGATGCCAATAAGGGTTTAAAAAATATAACTATGAAAACATGACAAGGATTTTAAATCTACTTTGTGTAATTTGGCTAAAGTGATCATGTTGCAAGGAGATCTATTCATAGGCAATCCTACGGGGGGTTTTAGTC
Organism: Megaceryle torquata; assembly: GCA_024611175.1. Lineage (NCBI taxonomy): Eukaryota > Metazoa > Chordata > Aves > Coraciiformes > Cerylidae > Megaceryle > Megaceryle torquata. Next base: position 66,890 of record JANIJG010018572.1, read on the forward strand.
TAGTTCTCACTAGGGAATGTTTTGGAAGAAAAGTATAAAAAGACATTGTTTCCTTATTATATAATACTCCTGACTTATGCCAAGAATATTCTCATCGTAAGCATGTTCATAATCTCAGAGATTGACACAGCTATTGCATTACTTGTGTCTATACAACTACCGCTTCTAAAAATATGATTCCTCAACAGTTTTTGAAAGGTGACTTATGTACAACAAAAAAAAGCTGTGTGCTTGCATTTGTATTTTTGATTTGTAAATCCTATCCAGTCATTTAAAGCAGGTCTCAAGTGTCTGCACAAACACAAAATTAATGCAAATCTAAGTCAGAGATACATTAAGGGAAAATACAGCTTTGCTGGTAGGTAACTGTTTACAGCTACCAACACTTTCCCCAAGTAAGATAAAGTCCCTAAGTTAATAGCAAAACTTATCATGTTGTTAACAGAAATATCTTCTATTTTTTTAACTATAAATGTCTAATAAAGGGATTGACAAATCAATGAGCATTGGAATGTATCATCACAGCAACCGTATTTTGATACAACAGCATGAACATGACACCTGAAGCACCTAACAGCCTCTCCTGGGAAACAGGAATAAAGCATTGATATGCCAGTTTGAAAAGAAGGACAAACATCGAGCCTGACCATCTACTCTGACCTCTTATAACAGCAGCAATAGCATTTACTCTTACAACAGAACTCAAAAATGTTGTTTCTTCCCAATTTTTTAAATGGGGAAAAATAAGCCCATCCTGAGTTGGACCTAAGGGATCCTTTTCAATTGCACAGCTAACATTTTTTATTATATCCCAAAGTCCTAATTCAGAAAGCAAGTGGTTCAGTACTACTTGACAAAAATGAAATCTCCTAGTAGAGATACTTTGTATCTGGCCTCTTAAATACCACGATCTTTGCATTACAGTTAAGAACTCATTCAAATCTGCTTTTTAAAACAAGTTTGCAATAATGAAGCACTTAACTGAGACAGATGTCAGTGAAAGATTTTGGTCTGTCCATGTAAACTCTTTATACAACATGAGAGAGATGACAATTTACCCAGAGAAGAGAGGAGCACTAAATAAAAAAAAAGCAGGAAGAACAAAAATTACTTCCTTGTTTCTACAGTACTGTTGTCCCTGCTCAATTTGCAGAATAGGATGCTCATAGGGTCTGATGGAGCTGGACAAAGGACAGTTTCCTTAAGACTCAGGAGCAAGGAAAATTGAACAGGATGTGGAAATAGTTAATACATTCTTCTGGAAGAAAGAGTGGCAGCTTCTGAGGACAATACTGTGTGCTTTACCTTTCTTCTTTAAAGGAGTAATCTTAAAATTGGAAGAAAACTTGTACAGTTTGAAGGCTAGTAACCTCACTGGCAGCAACGGTTGGGTACCCTAAGTGACAGACAAAATTCAGAATAATGTTTGTGCTCTAGCTATTCTCCCATTTTATCAAGCTGCTAGAGTAGGAGCACTTTGTAACAGAGAGTAAACCTCTGCCTCCATTGTGCTCCCAGGTGATTTTGACAAAGAACTAAAGGGTAGTAAAACTCACGTTGCTTCTCCAAAATTATTTTTCCATCCCTTGCAATACAGAATCCTGTGCATAAAGGGAGTGTTTTAGATTTCAGCCTTGCTGCAGTACCTGCTCACTCATTCAACTTCTAGGCTGAGCTGAGAGACTGGGAAGCATCTTCAGGAACAGAGCAGAGCACTCTGTGTCTGTGATCACACCACACAGTGCTCTAGTAGCCCATCTGTGTCAGATGGAGCCAAACCCCAGCTCAACACTGACTGTAAACCTAGCCTGTCATAATGTTAACTTCCCAAGTGAGAACAAAAATTGCATTTAAAAAAAACATGCGGTCCTCTCTGCCAAGGAATCCCTATAGCTGGCCCAGTTACTTTACATAAATCCCAGCAATGCTAGGGGAAAAGCACAGAAGACAGACTACGCCCTTCAGTAATTCAAAACCACAAAGCAAAGATATCTTGTTGTAACGTACATGGTATTCCAGGATTATAATTTTTGCTTTGAGCCACCTTTCAACGTGTACCAAATGGAAGCAAAACTCATTCCAGAGTGTTACAAAGCCAGTTTTGTGTCTCTCACAATTATGTTTGAAACCATAATGACAGATTACAGGAAATGAACATGTGGACAGGGTGATTTATAAACACTTTCAAACAATGTAACTTTTATCAGTTCTGCTATATCAATCAAAAATCTAGGAACAATTATTTTTTGTATATGATACTCTCAAGAGTGGTCAGGACAGGATTTGCTGACAGCCTGTCTTCAGAACTGAATTATAAATCGCATTCACTTTCCGTGCCAATGTAAAGGTTCTGTACAGATAAGGGATATCATGAGCTTTTCACAAACAGAAAAGCATAAGCAGAGAACCAAGGAAAAGTTTGCCATGCTCACCAACAGACAGTCCTGTTAAACAAATGTGATGCCCCACTTTGATAACAGGTGGGAGGGTTAATCATAGTTACAAAACATTTCAAGGCTTGGGTCTGGTACACACAACTTTAAAATCAAGATTTATAACGTCAATAAAGCATATGCTAAATGAACGTCAGATTTCAAGTAACCCTCACTTCCTTTGGAAGGAGGGGCAGGCATCTCAGGATGAGTGCATGGAGAGTACCCATGCAAAGAAAAAAATAGAAAGGCAAAAGCCCACCTGGAGCTTAATCTGGCCCCTGTCATAATGGACAACACAAAAACTTTTCACAAATGCATTAACAATAAAAAGAGAGCCAAGGAGGATCTCCATCCTATATTGTATGTGGAGGGAACATGACAACCAAAGATGAGGAAAAAGCTAAGATACTTAATGCCACCTTTGCCTCCATCTTGATTAGTCACACCAGCTACCCCCACGGTATTCAGCCTCCTGAGCAGAAAGATAAGGATGAAGAGCAGAACACCACCCCACCACCACCCTGCATCCAGGGGGAAGCAGTTAATGACCTCCTTTGAGACCTGGACTTTCACAAGTCCATGGAGCCTGATGGGATCCACCATAGCGTATTAAGGGAGCAGGCAGAGAAGCTCACCAAGCCTCTCAAGAATCATTTATCATCAGTCTTGGCTAGCAGAGGAGGTCCCAGATGACTAGAGCTTTGCCAGTACAACAGCCACCTACATGAAGGGCCAGCAGGAGGATCCAGGGAACTACAGGCCTGACCTCAAAACCTGGAAAACTTACGGAGAGTCTCATCTTGAGTGAGCGCACATGGCAAGTGCAAGACAACTTGGGGGATCAGGCCCAGCCAGCATGGGTTCCAGAATGGCAGAGCCTGCTTGACCAACTTAATCTCCTTCTGTGAGCAGGTGACCTCCCTAGTAGATGAAGGAAGGGTGGTGGACCTTGGCTACGTAGACTTTACTAAAGCCTTTGACACCATCTCCCACAGCATTCTGCTGGAGAAGCTTGTTGTTGATGGCATAGACAGGTGGAATTTTCACTGGGTTAAAAACTGGCTGGCCAGCCAGGCCTTGAGAGTTGTAGTAAATGGAGTCAAATCCAGCTGTTGACCAGTCACCAGTGATGTCCCCCAGGGCTGTTTTGGGGTCAGTCTTTTCAATATATATATCAATGATGAAGAAATTGAGCGCTTCCTCAGCAAGTTTGCAGTCAATGCCAAATTGGGTGGGAGTGTTGCTCTGCTGGAGGGTAGGAAGGCTCTGCAGAGGGTCCAGGTTGAATCAATGGCTGAGGCCAATTGCATGAGGTTTAACAAGGCCAAGTGCCAGGTTCTTCACTTTGGGCACAACTCCAGCCAACCCTACAGGTTTGGGGAGGAGTGGCTGGAAAGCTGCCCAGAGGAAAAGGACCTGGGGTGCTGGTGGACACCTGGCATGACTATGTGTCAGCAGAGTGCCCAAGTGGCCATGAAGGCCAACAGCATGCTGGACTGTATCAGGAATGGTGTGGCCAGCAGGGGACGGGAAGTGATCGTGCCCCTGTACTCGGCACTGGCACAATTTAGTTCATAGCTGACTCAGAGAAGCTCTCATATCAAAATACATAACTCCTGATTTCAGTGGACGCTGAAAG
>JANIJG010018572.1:71063-94140 GCA_024611175.1 Megaceryle torquata
GGGAGACCTTACTGATCTCTACAACTACCTGAAAGGAGGCTGCAGTGAGGCGGGTGCAGCCTCTTCTCTCAAGTAAACAATGACAGGACTGGAGGAAATGGCCTGAAGTTGCACCAGGGGAGGTTTAAATTAGATATTAGGAAGAATTTCTTTACTGAAAGAGTAGTCAGGTTCTGGAACAGGCTGCCCAGGGAGGTGGTGGAGTCACCATCTCTGGAGGCATTCAAAAAACATGTAGATGAGGCACTTCAGGACATGTTCCAGTGGGATGGTAAGGTGCTTACCAAGTTACCATTGCATTAGTTCATAATTCAAAAGTCAAGTTGCAATCCATATCAACTAATGCCAGAGGATCTAACAGGAAATGATACATTTAAATGACTGGATGAAATTTAATACCTTGTCTGGTCTGCATCCAATTATACAAAAGAGTTGTCACACAGGACTAACATTTCTGTCATTAGAGCACAATGGTCTCCATAACAGATCAGATTTTCAAAAACTAAAACTCTGAAAGGAGATAACATAGTTGCCTGAATTTCTTCTTTAAGGGTGAGAACATGGAATGTTTCCTACCCACCATTCCACAGACTACTGCAGCTTGAACCAGTATGGTAACATCAAGGCTACACTATTCCAGAATGTTGGTCAATGGTTTACAGACACCAAGGCTTCTTTCTAGAGAACAGGAGTAATCAGATGTTGAATCTGCTGATGTACCTGGTAAAAAGTAAAACTTTGTAGCAGAAAGGAGGGCAAAACCACCCCAAACAAACAAAAAACACAAAAAATAAACACTACAAAAAAAAACCAAACCCAAAACAAACAAAACCAAAACAAAACAAAAACCACCACAGGAAAAGAATGGGAATCTACAATTTAGTTCATAGCTGACTCAGAGAAGCTCTCATATCAAAATACATAACTCCTGATTTCAGTGGACGCTGAAAGGACCCTGAATATTTCTGAGTATTAGATCCTACATGTTGTATATTCACAAACTCAAGCAAATAGTAATAAAAACTCCTGGTACATACATATAAAACCTCTGCGTTTGCCATAAAACAAGAAAAAATCCATGAGCTCAGTCTGAATCATGTCAGACTTTCTAAAAAGAAAATGTATTTGGAAAAATTTTCATTAAAGTATATGTCCATTACTCTAATCTTTGTTACTAGCAACTTCGCACCACAGGAGCTATTGGGCCAATTAGCCCATTAAAAAAAAAAAAAAGCAGAACCAATTGAACCACAGTTCTACAATAGGAAGGGGACAGCACTATTTTAATGGAGCAGTAGAGGGCACCGAAGCATAGTAAAGCTGAAATACTCTGGTGAAGCTGCCTATAGGTGATAACATATACATAGCACAGACTAGTGGCTAGAACACAAGACCTGGGATCCAGACACCTACTTCCATGTCTTACAGGGAGCAACTACAAGCATTTGGATAAGTAACTTTTCCTGACTCAGTTTCCCAACCAGTAAGTGAGTTTATGTGCAACTAGTCCTAATAAGGCAGGTTTGTTTTACAAAAGTTATGAGAGAAAGATGCTATTTAGACATCAAATAGTATCACTACAATATAGTCTTCCCAGCTAACATGGGTAGTCTGTATTAAACAATGCAAACCCTATTCTATTTTAAATTATACTTTGAGTTCTACCAGTTTAAATAGTCAAATCAGAATGTCTCGCACATCAGGGCACAAAAGTGAAGTGTGTAATACTTCCTTTGGACAGCTGCCCAAGGGAGATTTGCCTCATTTTTTTTTCTCTTTTGCCTTCAGCCATGTTCCAGCAACATCCTCTGCCTGTTTGGAGAAGCTGACCATCAGCTAAAGGGAAAAAATTAACTCCTGGTGAAACTGTCAATAGGCATATAGCCTATCGAATTAAATGAAGAAATCTGAAGAAAGCTTTTACAAGATAAGTAACCTAGCTGGAGATCAAGAGCTTGGTTATAAACTTTCAAGAGCAATCTTCCTTTATTTTGTATCTCCAAAGGCAGCTACCACACACACACAAATCAAAATGCAAGAATGGCTTGCAGTTGAGCAGTGCCTTTCCATATTAACCCTACACACACACAAAAAAGTTTAAATACGGCAATATGTTTTAGCAAGGAAGTGTCTAATGACCTACACAAAAAAGGGTGAGGAGGAAGACAGATGTTTCTTATTTTCTTTAAACTGTTTTGAACTATTTTTTATGTGCTTTTGTGGGGGAAAAAAAAAAAAAAAGCATTTATATTCCTATAATGTACAGCAACCTCCCACAGACACTGGAATCCCACTGGAAATTTCTACCAGTTTATCTGCTACCTAGATTTTAGTTCCATGAACTTGATTCACTTTGGATTAATTTTCATTTTCTGAAAATGAATTATTCTGACATTTATTTTTCAGCACTCCAATCATGGACTGCTACCCTGCATTCACCACAAGCAAGCTCAAACAATCCTGGAGCAGAAGCTGTTGGGCTGCAAAGACACTTCTCAGATTTTATATACTGGCACAAAACCAGTTTATCCATAAATGAGGGTAGGCACACAAGCAGTTGTCACTAACTTAGTTATGAGGCTTCACCAGAATAGTAGGAATATGAGTAGACAGTAGAAAGCCTTTTACATAGAAAAAGTCCCGGCTGTTCTGTTTTTCAGTCTTCACTAACTCATGCTGCTGGGTCAGGGGAAGACCCAATCCTAGCCCAAAAAAGGAGATTTCTCAAACAATATACTCAAAGGATAGCTATGTCTGCTCTCTGTCATCCACATCTGACTCTGCAATAATAATGAGGTGAGAGAGATTTGCAGCCTTTTAGACCATACCACTTAACTCATCTGGAGGCCTTCAGCAAACAGCACATTTTTGGGCAAACTGGTAAAGAATAAAGCACCGTGACTGTCTTGCAAGATGGAGAAAACAACAGTTGTTTTCGCTGTGTGAGGTAAGGGCTGCAATACCCTAGTGACACTTTGCTTTGGAAAGGCTCAATGAAAAAAGCCTCTACTAATCCTTCCTGTGATTGTGATGTGAGCTACAGATCTGGGACTACATTGTTGAGTTAGTTTGCTGCATGACCTTTTCATTTGACAAGGGTAAACCAGTCCCAAGAAGTATTTGCTTTCTTGCTCTGCATATGTCTAGAATACATGACCTTAGGCTCTGAGCAAGAAATAAATACAATGTCAAGAGTAGCATGAATGACATTCAAAAGAAGCAGATTAGAGGGTGAGTAATCTAAAGCAGCACTCCAGAATTAAATGCCACTTGATAATATTTGCTCTCAGATACTTTTTGGTGGCACCCAAGGTCTTGCCTTTGTTTCCTTACTCTATTGAATCTGAATTATTCTAGAGTTCCTGACCAAAGCAGAATTCTGCCACACAGCCCTTGACTGGTAAGTCTGTGTGGTCACTCAAAAGCCTGGACCGCTGGACAAGTGTCACATACCCATAAGGATGGACTCTTTCACAACTCAGTAAAAAAAATTACCTTCTTTCCTTTTACATAATAGAAGGTGGAACTACTCCAGAACAATGTTTTTAGTGTCCATTCTTGCTCTCTGTGAACTCAATGGAAGAATTTAATATTTGGTACAATGGAAACAAAATCAGATTGCTATTAGGAAATTTGACACGTTGAGATACAGTAAAGCCAGTCTGATTCCACTTGTACAGATAAAAACTGGAAACTTTCTATGGGGAAATACCAAGGCAGGTCAATGTCAGACCAGACTTCATTAATCCTGGCTGTAAACTGCAGTATAAAAACCAGGTGACTGTGTTTCAAACTAATGCAGAAAACAGTTGGATACATTTCTTGTTTGCTTTAATTCAGAACTCTAGCATCTCGTTTTCTAGAAGGTAGCAAAGGAATACTTTGGGGTGTGGCTACATTGTACTTGCAAAACAAGTTATAGAATTTTGAAGAAACAATTTTTTTTTTAATAAAAAAAGGTTTATAGAACAAATTTATAGACATGCTTGACATCAAGATTGATACATCATTGGGATTTCAGGGTTAGGTATGATTATAAATATTTGTTGTTCTGTATCCCATAAAAGTTACAATTAAAATTCAACATGTCACTTAACTGCAGACAAGTCTTTAAAGTCACCTCATGTATTCTCCTATATTCCACATATTCATAGAGAGTAAGAAAAAAGGCAAACCAAATGCTATCTTGCAAAGGCCAGGAAACACCCAGATGCTGTTTTATAAGCATAAACATAGAAGTTTTAGAAGGAGCATAACCACCCAAATTTGAAACTTTTCTGATCTTATGTTAAATGTAAATTATTTTTTCTTCTAACAAATTCCCCTTTTTCCCCAACTTCATCTCAACATCTAAGACAATTTTCAAAGCTGCTACTAAGCTTTCTTTATTCAGAGGATAAATTGGACAAGTACAATATTCAGTTTTCAAGGAAAAATGAGTTTTGCAATTGCCAATGAAGTCTCTCCATAATTAACAAAATAAGCACAGAGCAAAAAAAAATTTTTTTTTCCATTTTAAACAGATTATTTCAGCTCTTCAAAGTATATTTTGAGATTGCATATTTTAAAAACACACGTACAAAGAGAGTTAATTTCAAATTCTTACATATTAGAGCTTACTTAAATTCCAAATAGAATTTTCTTATTCAAGTAATGTCTAATTCAGAGAGCAGTGCCTCCTATCTTTCACGGAGGAAAAAAGTCATGGACTTTTAAAAAGTCAACTGTTTTATATCAGGAACAATGACTCCAAGTTTAATCAGGTGAAAAGAGGTATTTCAGAAAGCTGCCTGGCTTTATTCTAATTATATACAAAAATTGCTGTAAGTAAGTGGACCTAATCTGGGTTTGAGCCATTTATGGTAACCCATCAGCCAAAGCCTCAGCTGAATGCAAATCATCCACAGGACAGAACACCAGAAGTGGAGATACGAGATTAAAATAACAAACTGGGTTATTTCACTTGTGTGCTGTCAAATAATGCCTCTTCCAGAAGCTTGTTTAAAAGCTGTGGCCCTAAAAATTGCTCTGGGTTATGTTCCTGATGATTTTTGGCACCAAAACCAATGTTTCTCCATATTAACTTACTAACAATGAATAGAAGTAAATCACAAAGTTTAGGGAAAAAGTTCTTACTATGTATTTTGAAAGTTTAGAAACCATGTTGACCCCTTTCCTTGTCATCTCCCCAGCGAAATTTACTGGGGTAGCTGAATTGATTTACTACCTGCATGAGATTTTAAGGTAGATCCAACATAGAAACAAACATGAAAGCTATCTTGCTCACATCGTATGAACTGTACTTTCAGATGACTCTAGAAAGGTGCACTTGGCAGAGAGAAAAAAGCCTTGAAGAAACTCAAGGGGAGGGAAGAATACCAGTCTTGGCACAAGGACACAGGAACTCTTTCGGCCTAATGCTATTTTCATATCAGAGAGCGCATCTCTTTTACAACACTGGTCTCTACCTGCACATCTACCACTATACAGTATCTTCCTGCTAGAAATAGTGGATCAGCAGTAACAACTCCAGTATCATTCTCATCATTAACTATATCTGATATGTAGGAACAAAGAGAAAATCAGTAGTATTATATAAAATGCTGAACTATCTTCCATGGCAAGGAATGAGGAGATGGAGAAGAATGCAGTACAGAAGAACAGCACTTCAATTGTCTACAGAAGAGACAGAAAAGTGCCTGGGTCAAAGTACACCACAGCAAGGCACTGAGTGATAAAGCTTGCAAGAATAATGAAGGGCCCAGGAAAACGATGTTGTCACTGAATTAAGACTACCTAAAGCCTAAACCTATACCAGAAAGTGCCTACAAGTTTCATAATCGACTCCAAAGACATAAATATTTGTTTCTTAAAAAGAAATGTGTTCCTTAAAAAAAAAAGTGTGAAAAAAAAATAGTTTGATGCATCACTTCAGACATGAATGAAAAACCTGATGGGGAAGATTACATAACTTGCAATAAAAAAAAAATAGAAATAAACTTAAATAAATAAATAATCCAGAGTAGAAAATATTTCATTTTAACCCTATGGAGCATCTTCTATTTTTTTTTCTTCTCTGTTCACATATCTGATTCTCAACTTTTAATTAAATAGCAAGAGAAAAAAACTTTCCATTCTTCTTTTAAAAGCACACTTTGGTAAAAATTTACATTACCATTTCTCACTTACAATTTTAATAACTCATTTATTGTTAGAGTTAATTAAAATGAACTTTTATAAGGATTCTTTTAGAATAAAAAAAGAATCTGTGTGATAAAAACATAATTTAAATTAGAACCTTGAGATGGCCAACAGCACAAATTATAAAAACGCAAGAATGCTGAGCTAAATTTGGTAGACTTACACGTGAAGGTGACAGCAAACAAAGAACCCACAGTGTCCACAATTTGAGTATGAAAAGCAGTACAAGAGGTATTACAATTTTTTTTTTCCCTCTAACCTATTGAATTACATGTTTGTCATTCCTAATTAGTTTTGTCAAAGAATATACACATGGAGAAAAGATTTATTAAAGAAAAATAACCTTACATACACAGGAGATCATTCATTCTAATTAAACAGCATTCCAGACAGAAATAAATACAGTTTCAGCTATAGACCATTTCATCAATAGAAGATGAAAACAGTGCAGATGAAAGGAAAACCAGAAATATAGGCTCAGTTTTACACTAAAAGCAATATGAGGGTCACTAGTAGGAGCAAGGGTTTCCTAAGCACAGTAATGGTGCAGCTTTTATTCCAGCTATTTCAGCAGCCACCCGTGGATTACGGGAGGTGTTTGCAGATGCACAACTCTTCTGCTCAAGGTGCAGTCTGCATCCTGGCTTGGGGTCAGCTAGAAGCAGCTAGCAGAAAGAGGCACTCTAATTGGAAATAAATTTTATTGGAGCTAGGGCTTCCTCCCTCCTGTATCCTCAGTATTTTGTGGCCCTTTGAAAAATACCATCATTTACTAATATGAAAGTAACTACAACATGTTTTCAGACATAATGGTTTTAGAAGAGAAACTTGAAATATGATCTCTAGACTCAAAAAGGAAAAATAAAGGTTTCCTGTGCTTTATTTTTAAGAAGTTCCTGATCTTATTCAAGTCTTAAACATCCCTGATTGAGATGAAATTACAATAACCCCACCACATGAGAGAGGTGAAGACAGCCATGTTGCACAGGGTCTCCCCTGGTACCAAGTTGTCAGAATTATTTCTGCTCAGATCATTAAACAGCCACTGCTGTAACGGGCAGTGACAGCATCAGAAACAGTACATATACCGGAAGGCATTTTGAGAGTTAAAATAATAAGCATGCGTTAGAAGCACTGGTTCTTTTGTTATTGTCATTAAATTATAATGAAGTACTTATCATGTGTCCATTAGTAGCTCTAGTTCCAGCACAACCTGACAGTAGGTCATTCCAGGAGGTACTACTGTAAAGCAGACCAAGGCCAAATTATTACTTCACAGTAGTTCCTTCCTCCACCAGTTTAAATTAGTTGGATCATTTCTTTAGTGCAAGCTTTCTTGGCTCATCTTGCAGCTGGGAGAAAAAGGATACAATAAGCTGTTTTAATGTATGGATGGTTTAAACACTGGTGCATGTTACAACTTTCAGGCTTTAGGAACAGTGCAGTCCACATCCATGTCAGGCCTGTATCTACACAAATAATCTCCAAGGGTTATCTTTCCATTTTGCAGTAATTGCTTCTTCGGAATCATTACGCTTCAATATAGCCACCTCTGTGAAAAGAGCCTAAGCAGTTTTGGATACAACAGACCTCACAGTTCCTCCTCAGTCATTATGTGGTTGCCTAAGCACACCGTAATATATCATTAATTCAACCACTTTCACTCTGTAATACTAACTGGGCTATTCCAAATAACATAATATATTATTAACTTGAAATACAATTAATAGCATAGAGACCTTCAAGTTCAAAAGGTTTTAACTCAAACTGAGATAAGCATTCACAAAAAAATCTGTACAAAATCACAAAAATGATACAATATATTGATGGGAAAATCATTAAAAAATGAGTTGTTAGAAATCAACACCTGTAACTGGTGAAAATTATTTTAAAATACAGTGGAAGACAGAGGAGTCAAAATGCACAGTGACAAAATTACAACTGAAAAGATATTACAGTTGCCAACTTCACAGACTAATGATGTGCCTCTACTGGCATCTGTCCTTTGATTTATTTTTTTCAATACTGAGTAAAATTTTAGAGCTTTCCCTCAGAAAATACACAATGTAAATGCTGACCTCCAAGGCAGCGCTTCCTGGATTGCAGCCCTACATCTTAGAGGTAAGCCCTACATACCTCCAGCACAGAAATAAATAGCAGTTTCACTATGGTTTGAGTATTACTACACTTATTAATATTTACACTACGCTTTGCATGGGTCTGACAAGTAAGCAAGAATGTGATATGGCTTGCATTCATGTACAGATAGCTCAAGGGTATAAATGATGGTCTAGCAGAGGTTTACAAAGTTATTCCCAATTCAGGGAGGAGCGCTAATATTCCGAGACAGTTAAATGGGAGCACTGAGCTGCTCTAACACTCCATCAGCAACTATCTCCATTGTCAAGTCAGTATGTGATCACCAAAACTGACCAATTCTCCATTCCCCAAATGTATCTGCCTAAAGGGAACCATAAATATATTACAAAGTCAGGCTCTACAATATTAACGTTCTGGCCTGTCTCCTTTTATTTCCTTGCTTCAGCTCTTACTAGATTCCTCAAGAAACACAGGGGCTGATGTAATTTCAGACACAGAAGAGTACTACAAGGATGTTCCGTTTGGTTCAACCTAAATTTCTGCAGCATAATATCTAAGCATAGTACAAGCACCGTTTGGCAAAACTCAGTCACACAGATTTTGGACTTGGAACACTAGAATGGGTTTATAATATTAAATTCAGAAAGAAAGGCCACGGAGCAACGAAACAATAAATAGGGATGGGGCATATTTTCGTGTTATATGTGAAACAATTTGCTTTTACCATAAAAGGGACTTTGCATATAGCTCATAAGGAACTCACATATAGCCATAGTCTCAAACATGCCACAGCCAATAGCAAATTCCCTGCAATCAGAGATGAGTCAAAGGAAAAACGCTATCCAGAACCATGCGCCAATAGACGACCGATTATACATGGGTCCCACAGGCTGCTTTGCAGCCAATTTCAAAGCCAGCAGCATCAGAGCCAGCCAAAGCAGCAAAACAGTGCCAAGTCAGTACTATAATTGTTTGTGCCATTAAGCATAAAGAATGCCATGGCTTCCTAATCTTAGTGAAAAATGTAGCATGGGAATAACAATTACTTAATAGTAAATTACTTTTAAAAACCTACACTCTCATTACTCCACCACTTACATATCAGAAAAGGCACTTTAAGGTAGTTTTATTCTTTTTTTTTTTTTCCCCCTCAAAAATTGTGCTATTACATCATGAACAAAGTTTAAAAAGATTTGGTTTTCAGTTACGGTTCCAGCTTTGTTTTGTCCTATGAAGCCACATAACATCATATATAAAAATACAGCAGGAGTGAAACAAGAGCACATTTCATCTCTGAATTTGGAGAAGGCATTCAGCCCTGCCCAGTGCCAGGCCTCCTAAACCAGGAGAGAATACCAGTAAAGCACCCTTTCTTCATGCAGTCAAGATATTTAAGAATTTTGCATACATACAGAATAACCTGATTTGAGAAGCTCTTTTGGCTTCTCTGTGTTCTGTTGTTACATGTATGTATTGTGGGTGTACTGGTCTATTATCTCTAGTAGGAATCAGCAGCCAGTGTTCTAGATACCTGTTAGAATAAGGGTTTGCCTATTGGTGGACATGCTCTGTGAAGTGAGCCAAAAGTGTTAATACATTTTTATATGTCTGTAAGACACAGATTAAGTATAAACTCTTCTCCAAAGGGAAAGATATAATGAGAAAATTTTAATGCCATGAACTGAAGTCAATTATGTCACCCCACCCTCCATCATAAAAAAAAAACCAAAACCACCAACACACACCAAACCATAACCCACCAACCATAAAAAGAGCAAAAGGATCTAAAGAATGTTGCCAAATTCCACATTGACAATTTATACATACATATATATATAGCTTTTAACTTAGCACTCTACAAAGTGTATGATCACAAAGCATGTAGTATTGATTTTCTTTTTTTCAGTATCTAAGGTGATAGAAATCACTATCTGATTCTCTTCCCATTCCTTCAGGGAATGACAATAATCTCTGTTTGCTTTGAACCAGTGACTGAAATAAAAAAAACCAAACTAATATCTATCACTGTATGAGTCATCCCATACACTAAAAAATACCTTACATTTTTCAGCAATTAAGTGCAATATGTGTTTTGGAAATTTTCCTGTCACTCTGTTCTCTTGTCCCTATGAAAGGTACCACATATCCTACTATTTTTTGAAGAAATACATCTCGATTAATTTCCCTGCAGTGTACTTTTATAGGTGTACTAGCATCATTGTTTTCCAAATTCGATAGTCAATAGACTTAAGAAACACTTCTACCCTTTTTTTCTTCTCATGCTGTATTGCAGGAAAACCTGTTCACCCTGCTGACTCAGAAAATAGAGGTCTATATCCTTTGATCCTTCATACGAGAGCCTACTGACCTCAATAGATTTTTTTTTCCTTTATCAAGAGCAGCAATATCTGGCCTATAGTCTGAAAACTCCAGTACTAGGTACCTTGTCATACTGCTGTAGCACTATTCCTGTCCTAGAGGAAGAGGTGCCATGTACAGTGCATTTCCACCCTGCTTGTGTTAATCTTTATTTCAGCACCTACTTAAATAGAAATGTAGATAAATGCATTCCATTTGCAAGGAGCAAGAACTCAACCTCTTCTCAAACCAAGAAGGGGTAACTGTGTACAATCTGAGTTAATCAGAAAGGAGAGTTCCCAGTCTTCACTGAGTGATGCATGCCTCCTTCCTTTCACTCCAAACTCTTTGGTAACAACCTGTGCTATACAGAAGAATTATGACTGAATTAAATATTTGCAGAAATATGTTGCTGTCTCTGGAAAAACAAGGATCAATTTTATGACCACAACAATATTTATTTTCAGTGCTTTATGAAGTAATTTTATAATCAACCACAGGCAGATTTTCCAAAGGTTATTACCAGGGACATCAGCAAAATAAATTCTTCCTTATGAAGTCTGAAAAATAGCAACTATCTTAGATGTTATTTGTGTGGTCTTGATACCTTTATTGGTTCTACGCCTCCTATATCTTCCATGTAAATATGCAAATTATATGCATAACTGATAGCATTACACAGTGAGAACTACTCAAGCCACTTAACATACAGATTAGGCACAAGTTTCAAACCACCATTTAAAGCAAAAAAGCACTTGAGAATCCTACTCTGAAACCTCCAGGTCTTCAAAGTCCAGAATGAAGGACAGTCCACCGAAGTATTTCAGTTGATCTCAACTGCAGGATTAGATGTGATACCTACTGCAAGCACCCTCTACAAACCTGTGCTCTGAATATGTGATTTAGAATAGAATCAAATGCCAGGAAGCAAACTGTCAGCCTGTGCAACCTTTTGTGCACAGTTCACTGCGGTGTCTGTGACCTGGTAGATAGACTCTGCATTAACCAGTGTTTCCATTTAGTCTCAAGATCCATTCTGCTGAACAAAAGCCAAATTGAGTGGATTTTAGTTAGAGAAGGGCAGTTTACGCATTAAAACTATTACAATATCATTGTCAAGTGAGAAGTGGACACAACAATCACCTGCGCATCCAGAAACGCATGACCATAAAAGCTCTAAAGGCTGCAAACTTCCTTAACTGTGCTCAGTCTATGTATACTGAGTATTTCCCTGAGTGCACATTTAAAACGTTCACATTACACACACTAATCTTTCATTGCAAACTTTGTATGTTCTTGTTTACTTATTGAAACCAATGATTCAGATTCCTTTGCTTCAAAGAAGAAAATTATTTTCTTCTAAATTCTGAAGGCATTGCATCATATTGCTTATCTAAATTCCTTCGTAATTTCAAACATTAGCCCTGGCACAAACACAACATTTATGTTTAAGGTTCTTTTCAGTCATAACTTGCTCATTCTGTTATTTCAGTAGTGTTGTCTCAGTGAAAACTGACTTTACTCCCTTGGTTCTCCATGAACAAAAGCTATCTATTAAACTTTGTAAGATAACAGAGAACTGTTTTATAAATCAAACTGAAGCCCATTAGTGAGTGGTTTTGAATAAATATATTAAAAACTATTGCCTTGAAGTTAATTAATTAAATCTCATTTTCAAATGAGGCAAACTATCTTCAAATGATAGCGTTCTTAAAAAAAAAATATTAGAGATGAGAAATATTTTATTTAAAAATTAAATCCTGAACAAATATATACAGTCCTCTTGTTAGACTGCATTAAAAACAAGATCAAAGGGTTGCCCAGTAATCCCACCTATATAATAAAGGCTTGCTATTAGGAAAACTTAGCAGCAAGAAAAGACAGCCCCACTGTCATGAACTGATAATCTTGCAGTATCATAGAGGAAGGACCTTCTAGAAAGCTACCTGCAGATTGGCCAGTTGATAGCATTTCTAGATGTACCTTTAAAACATTCTTTTTAGAAAGCAGTAGAAAAACATGCATTGAGACTGTTTCAAATCCCTAAAAATACACACACATGAACATATATGATGCCACCAGTCTTCCAACAAGGACTCCAAACTCAAGCCTGAAATGAACTTAGTATCCAAGAAGATTGATATCAACTCCTTTCAAGGATACCTGTACTCCTCCATTATGAGACCATACCCTGGCTGGGTATGTTAAATGCTACATCTGTTTCTAGCTGACATATAGTTCCAATCTGATACATTTCCATTAAAAATTGAAACCAAAATACATATGAAGCTTTTAAAATATCAGTATCAGAAAAGACCTCCCAAGTTCAGTACTCTGACATTTAGAAACCACAACACTTCCAGGTTTATAATAAGCAATATACATTGAAGTTTTTAGTCTCATTACATAGCCCATAGAAAAATCTTAAAATAATGCAAAAATAACAAATACACAGAAATCACTTCCAGTGTCTGTATTTTTGTTTAGTAGGGCATACATCTCTAGAACTGTTTAAATGTTCTGTAATAATCTAAGAGAACAGTTAACTTTGAGTAGCACCACCCAACTCAGGATCTCATAGCACTTTACAAAAGCACTATCTAATTGCACAGAGATGGGGATTAACAAATCTTTCCCTACCCTGAAGCCCTGCAAGGCTAAAGCAGGCAAAGTATAGTTCACAGTTGGCTGGGTTTAAATTTGGAACGCTTAGCACTTTTCGTGTGACATGGGATTCAATCTTCAAAGTTATTGTGCATCAATGTATGAGATGTGTCATGCTGAATACATGAGGAAAAACTTCTGGCACATCAGGAAATGTAACACGAGAAAAGCTGTCTTGGACCACACGATATGTCAAGGCTGCAGTACTGGGCTAGGAAGTGAAAGGTCTTTCAGCAGCTCCCCACTCAGAAACAAACCAACAGCAGCAGATACATTGCTTTGGCCCTTCCCCTGCTCAGGGATCCCAATGAGAAGTAAAATCAAAAAGATCTGCCAGAGCAGATCTGGAGTCTCTCTGATGGAAGGCCACAGACTCACAGTAGCAGATGCAGGGGAGCACAAGGAACATCCAGTTGCAAAGTCTCCCATTCAACACCTGACTCTGACAGGTCTGCGGGAGAACTTGGACAAAACCAGAAATGTGAGAATAAGTCCAAAAATTTATGGCTACTTCTGTGCTTTAGCCACATGAATACATTGTTTCCTGAAAGAAGCATAATGAATATATATATAGTGAACACACATCCTAATATCTAAGAGCTATAGATAGATACTATATCAATTTGCCTTTAATTATATACATATATCTCTATCTCAAAATCTTGGCTTTTGATGCTGTGAGGTGAGCTGTACAGGTGAGATTGCACTGGTGCTTTCTTGTGCAACGATGGGGCAAATTCCTCAGCCCTGTGCAGAACTGACTTTGCCACTGAGCTTTCCATGGACCTCAACAACATACATTTCCACGGTAAAATAAACAAGAGAAGTGAGAAATACTGTAATTCTGTCTGCATGGCACTGCATTCATTACCAGCTTCAGGGAAGTGTTCACATTTCATACATTATACAGCCAAACAGAAGCTAGTACACTTTCACGAATACTTCACACAGGTCTCTGAACTAAGTAAGTCAGGTTCTCTACAGCAAGGCTAAGATCCCACATGGTTTCTCTGATGTCTAATACAGGCTCTACTCATGCTTCAGTCTTTCACTCTAGCAAAGGCCATTTGTAGCACTGCTCCATTCCATACAAATGCCTACTTGTACAAGCCACCCAGTAACTTAACATTTTGGGATCTGTCACGCTGCTGCCAAATTTAGATTAAATCAGCAATAAAAAAAATAATTATTAGGTGACAACTGAGACACAGGCACGTACATGCCTTCTTCACTAAGTCTTACTAAGAGAGAGACCAGACTAAAAAATAGCTAAGCAGTTAGACACTGAATATCAGAAAAGTCACCCACACCCAAATAGCAAAGGGGCACCCAGCTAATTGCCCTGTCTATTCAGAGCTACCATCTACGAGAGTCCTGGGCATCATCTGAAAACACAGATGATGTCTCAAACGTATTCCTTGTTCAGGCCACAGATAAAAAGTATTCATAAGAGCTCATCAATTTTTAAGACATCCATTTTATGACTGACAAACTCTTATTTCAGTTCATCCCTAATGGTGATTTCTACTCAAATGCTAACAAACACACAATATTCAGAAATAAACTTATCTACAAAGTGAAGATTTCTAAGGTTGTGCAGAGGAGCTCTGCTACTTTTGTCAAGTGGGTCATTTCTTTACCATGTGGAAGGGTGAATGTTACACACGGGAGTAAGTTTGAGCCAGTTAACAAACAACAACAAATGTATTTACAGTAAAATATTACAAATGTTATTTTAACAGCTAAAGGATATATTAAAGCATATATATTAAAGAGTTTTAAATTTTTTTTTTTATATGATTCTCCACTTGGCAGAAATGCAAAACTAACTGGTCAGTTATATGAAGGCAAATGATTGACAGTACCTCTAATATAAACAGAAGGCTCTTGCCGTGCTTCTGCATTACCTTTTATCTTATCTATGATTTTAGGCCAAAATACTGCTGGGTAAAGTAGAAGTAATGACTCGGGCACAGAACATACCTGTCTGGTAATTCTGCACAAATGCCTAACACTATTTCACTGGCACAGTGACATAAACGATCTCTTCCACTTCAGAAAATCTGTTCAAAATTTGTCTCCAAATAGAAACGTTTTTGCTATGAGACAAACCCATTGTCCGTGCTCCAGCGAGTCTCTTTCATTGAAGGTATTTGAGCAGTTTTAATTATTCTCCACACTCAGGTACAGCTGACAGTTAAGCTTTAATGCCTCCCAGGTATTAGCTGTCATTCTCCCACCCGAAGCCTGGTGCTTAACTGCCATTAAAGAGACAAAAACAAGTCTGGGACTCTGGATAAAAACCCTAGGCTTAAGGGAAACAAGAAATTCAAACATACAAAACATGATGGTAGAGTATTTAAAGTACACAGCTTATAACTGATACAGACATTCCCATGCTACAGTCAGATCCTTCAAAAAATATAATGTGCAAAATATAGCATCTAATAGCACTGGAAATCAGCAGTGCCTGACTCTTCCACAGTATGAATCAGATGCAGAATTGAGTTAAAATGGATCTAGATTAAATGTCCTGCTCTTCTAGAATCCTAGGGACACAATCCTGTAATCACTACATGCATTTTGTAGTTTGCAACGCATGAGCTATAAAATATCACAACTTTATGTACAGAAAAAGAAAACCAATTCATGATTTAAAATGAGACTCATTGAAGTCAGTAGAATTCCCACAATGAAACCCCAGTGCTTTTTCTTTCAGTAGTGTTGGACTAGATCTTCAAGCAGAAAACATAAGGCCAGGCAAAAAAACCAAACCAAACCAAAAAAAAACAACCAACCAAAAAAACCCCAAAAAAAAAAAAAAAAAAAAAACAAAAACCCAAAACCCCCCAAAAACAAAAACAGAGAAAGAACAAAAGGAGGGGGCAGGTAAATCTGCCAAGATATCATTCTTAATGACAACTGGGATTAAATTTTAATACATTATACATATTCTCAAATACTTTACTCATTTGATTGCTCACCTATTTTTGTGTCTCATGTTTGAGCTTTAAAAAGTAAACCAGAACATTTGCTTGATCTTTATCAATGATCTTTCAACATGGTGGCCAAGAATTTACCAATCAGGAGGTTCAGAAGTTGAGTTTCATTAACATTTCCTATTCCACACAGGCAATAAGACAAGTAACTGATACCTTCACTTGTCACACAAAAAGTGAATGGTTTCAAGCAATTTTCATTTAAGAAAATATATCCTCTAGACAATACTTAAACCAGCAGGAACCATCCTAGTGTAAGCATATAAACCTATAAAGTTACAGCACTGTTGCCAAACCAACTTGAACAGTATCTGGATGCATATGCATTACTGCTTATTGGCAAAACACGGCTGGAGATTTTCTTCATCTCTTCGTGTCATGTATGAAATGTTGGGTTAATGGAAGGAATTTTATTTTAAACAAAGACGTTAATAACTATATAGGTTGCTAAGAAAAATTATTGCAACAAGTTAAAAATCTGAATGACCAATGTATAAATATTTCACCAAATAATATAGCCTAGGAATGTTCCTGAATCTACTGTTAATTTATATGATAGTTATTAAATATATATTAAAGCACGCAAAATATGCACAAACTAGGTGAACATTGAAGAGATACCACTTCTCTCTGCCAATGAATTAAAGAATTCAAATATGCATGCATGACCAACAGGACATGTATTTCCCCACATGGTACTCCAAAAATGCAGTTCTGGAGTGGAGCTCCTGAGGCTCCAAATACAGGCTTGGGGCAGCACCACATTTCTATAAATGACTGTGTATCATAATGGAACATATCAGTTTATTCTCCCTCTCAATACTCCTCTTGGGCAGCTACTTCAGAATCCCACTCACAAGATGTCTAGACACCTTCCCTGTAATTTCCACAGTAAGATTAACTGAAGGCCAATATGTTTACTTGTGTGCTTACTTCTTTTGTAGCCTCATGCAGTGACAGGCAGCAATCATATGTCATCAGCGCCTTTCTTCACTCAGTATAAAAGAAATCTCTTCTAAAATAAGCTGTATGTTCCTTAATCGCATTGATAAACTTACCCTGTTTTATCAGTGAATGCTATTTTCCTTATTAGACCTTAGCAGTACTACTAAGTCAGAACTGAGTTCTACATTGTCTGGTTTCCATTTATGAACTTCAAGAAGAAAGTTTTGCTGGTGGTCCCTATGTGCATGACAGTGCACTTTTTTTTATTACTCCCATCTTCAGGGTCATCCAGTTATTACTGTATTGTTCTCATCCTCATCTGTGTTGACAGTTCCTCCCAATTTTATCTTATTGTGAAGTGTAATGAGCCCAATCTTAATCTTTTCTTCCAATGATTAATGAAATATTAAGCAGCACTACTCCAAGTGACTCTTGTGTAACCTTTCCTTGAGCTAGTAGTCCTCTTTCAGCAAAGTCAGTTATTATCATACTCTCCCATGCCTTATTCATTTCCCACTTACAGACCAGACAGCATCTCCTCTAAGTTAATTTCCAGTACAGCCCTACATGAAATGGTTCAAGCCAAGTCCAAATAAATGATACCTCTGTATTCCCCTCATTTCAGGAAAAAGCCTGATCAAAGAAAGGTATGAGTTAGGATAGGTTTGATCTTGCAGATAAATCCCATTTTATTCAGTTTTCCATTTACCTTTATGTTATT
Source organism: Megaceryle torquata (assembly GCA_024611175.1). Taxonomy (NCBI): domain Eukaryota; kingdom Metazoa; phylum Chordata; class Aves; order Coraciiformes; family Cerylidae; genus Megaceryle; species Megaceryle torquata. The sequence continues at coordinate 89,052 of JANIJG010018572.1, forward strand.
AATGATTCCTTCCTCAAAAAGCATTCCAAGGCCTTATACACTCAAGATCAGACAGGCACACACAGTTTCCTGGCTCTTTCCCTTCTATATATTTCGGTACTACATTATCTATTCCCTAGCCACTTGGTACCACCCTTGTTTTGATAGACTTGTTAAAAATTCCTGTTATCAGAGCTATGATTTTATGTGCAGTTTTTTCAAAGTTCTATGTGAAATTCTTATCAGACCCCCCCCTCAATGTGACTGCAGTGAAGCTCTATGAGTTTTGCTGCCTGCTTTAATTATAAGTAATAATTAACTCTTGAAGACAAAAGTACATATTATATCCTCGTAAAATTCCAATTACAGCATGATTTACATGATTGCTAGTAGCACTGTTTCATTTAATCACTTCTTCCTTAATAAACAAGATAGCATTTTCACTTCAGAATAACAGCATCTACTTAAGTGTGTACAATGAATACAAAAGGGCATATATAAACACTTTCTGTCACCACAGGGACAAACTGTTTAGATATAGACACATGATACTCCTATAGGATTGAAACTCACTTTACCAAAGAAGCTACACAGGGAGTTGTATATGAAGGAGTAAATCCTTCTGTTCCCGGAACTAATATTTCATACCCAAAGTATAATAGGTTATAAAATCTTAGACAAAATGGTCTTTAATAGTGTTGACAATAACCATAGGTTTCTTCTAGAAAGTATACAGATGTTTTAACATTATTATTTAATTCCAACTCAGAACCAAGCACATCCTTCATTTTCTGTCTTAAAGTATTCCTCCAAGTAAAGCTACACTATTTATGTAAACTAATATCCACTCCATATGGTTTAACTTAATTCACATAATCTCTTACTGCACAGATAACAGGGACATAACAAGTTTGGTCTGCATTACACTCAGGATCAGACCCCAAACACATAAAAGCTTATGAAAACAGCTATCAGTCTTAGATTTAAAGTTGTCAGAGCCCTTCCTCCCATTTTCAATCCCACTATGTTTGCTTATTTTCATCAGATTATACCAGTTTTAAATAAGCAGATAGCAAAGTGAGACTGGGCAATATGTTATGGTAAAAATCTCCCAAGCTGTGGCACTAACATCATGTTAAACCTTAACATAATGTTTAGTTTAGGTGGCCACTTCATTGTTCTAAATATGCATTATGTATAGTCTGGAAAAAAGTGAGAGTTATCCTAGTAAAAAACACTTGCTCTCTTTGAGATTTGGAAGACTCATTAGGCTACCTGAGTGCTTGGGGATTTTCTCATGAAAGTGTGCAACACAGTCTATCTGGACAGAGAGCAGAAGAATCAGGGATGAGATGAGATCAAAACAGACAATGGTAGCAACTCCAAAGTAATATTCAAGATATTCAGTTGGAAGAATTTTGAGTCAACTGTAAATATGCTAGAGCCAACCTATATGCAGAAAAGTAAAAAGCAAGTATGTTGGCTAACAATCCATCGAGACTCTGCATCTCTTCAGAGCACTGCTAGATAGAAAGTATTGCAATGACAGTACAGAATTGGAATCGTACCAAAAGGAAAAGAAAAACGCCAAAGCAATCACTTCACATTCTGCAATAGGAGGTTATAGCTTCCTTTCAGAAGAATACCTGTTCTTTTAAACTATGTTACTTTGTAAGCAACACCTAGAATTAGATTTCGTTACTATTATTTTGCGTACCAGAATAAAGCAGTAGATATCAATAGAGATTTTGCTGGCTATCCCAAAAATCAAAGACGTAGCAAGTCTGGATGAGTGCAAAAAAAGGGTAGGAAGGAGACAGTCACGGGATTTTCAAGGAAATCACCCATTTTTTTTCATGTTTTCCGACATATAAGAATTAAATATTTTCATCTCATTAGTATTATCATGGAACGAACACCCTACACTGTTCTTGTTTTGCATGATCTCAGCCTTGCAAGCTTCACTTGCACTACATACACATATACTTGCACCACATGCACAAGTTTATAAGACTTTGTTCAGATCCCCACCAGTTAAACAGCAATTAGTGACACTGCCCTGAACACAAATCAGCTTTCTCCTTGTCAGCTGCAGTTATTTCAGATCTGGCCTTCCCACCCTCAAAACTAAACTGCTACCAAAGTGCAGCTGCAAAAGTCATCTCTCCTCCCACTCTAGGCCCATCTCCTCCTAGACTCCATTGGTCTCCTGCCAAATCATATTCAAGTACCTTGTCTACAGCTACAAGATCTTGCGTAGTAATAAATAATATAGAAATAACCACAATGTGCTGAGAAATCATCAAATGAGACCTTTTCAAAAAAAGCAAGAGTTAAGACCTTACATTACACCCCTCTCCATCAATTACAGCCCTGACACATTTTACACACTACGCCCTCCTCCACTTCACACTCCCTTGCCGCAGATTGTGACTTATACATTAAAAGCACCGTTCAGAATGCCCCTCTGCTCCAGTATCCTACAGAAAAGATGCAGATTGGTGAGAAAGAAAACCACAATGCTGTGACAGAGAAATGGGTCACGTGCAGAAGAGCACAGCCCTGTACAGCCCACACAGAGATGCTTCAGCAAACTCTCTCCCAGCCACAGCCTTGCGTCGTGGTCTGGCTCCAGTCACGTAAACTGATTTGCCCATTGGAGATCTAGACACATGGACTATCTACCCTCTTCTGGGCTGCAGTGCAAAACATATGCAATGCTCACCTTATACTGGAACACAAAAAAGCAATGCAAAGGTAGAGGGACTTACAAGCCCACTATCTGAACAGTGTAGTTACAGGACTGCAAACAGGTATCACCTTCAGCACATTTTTTTGACCCAGCATTATGATGTTCAGAGCCACTGTAAGCAGGTGGCTCTCCACTGATCCCTCCCTGCCTGTGACTTCATTGGGCTTGTCTAGCAATAAATTTAATTACACTTTGGAGATCAGACAGTCAGAAGATTAACTAAACCCTAAATAGGAAAAAAAAAAAGTAACCAGGCCTTCTGAGACATAAATCTTCAAGTATAGTTCCATACAGCACAAGTCCAGATTCCTGAATAGTTTATGATTCTGTAAAATCTTCACTGTAAAAGACTGCATACAGTTGAAATTTGCAAAGGTAGCAGCTTAAGGTATTTCTAGTCAGCTCATAAAAATCTGTCTTTAGCACTTTTTTCCTAAGAAAAAAGAAAGAAACCCAGACATACTCTAAGCTTAGTGAAAAGATAAGATTCTGGATATAATACCAATATGACTTCACCCTTTATTTTGTAAGGCTTCAAAACAATAGTAGATGAAAGTTTATATATAAGCATAAGGGATCTGCCAAAATGAAAGTGAAAACCCAGCAAATTATATTTCAGACACCTTGACATATTATGCACCATGCATGCTGTCAGCTTCACTGTCCTTTCCTTTGCTGTAGGCCGAATGCTTGAATACCAATCTTATTAAACTACAACTCTGAATTTATCCACTATATATAACATTCCAGATGTCGTACCAGCTGGGAACAGGCCCTTAGGCCATCTTTGGTTGATCTCTTAGTCGCTTTCCAGCTTTTGCCAGGCATTCATCCAAAAATATGAAGGAAAGTGCTAAAAACAGATGTCAGAGTTAATGGGGTTTTTCTTCATGGTAGGAAATATAGAAAACTTGCACCCTACACCTATTCTATGAAATATGAATGTTGTCAACAAACCATAAGTTAATTTTAAATTAAATCATAATGCAGCAAAGTTTATTCATACACTGTTTTTCTGACAACAGGCCAGCCTCCATCAGTCTGTTCTCTGAAACTATCACGTGGTCATTTGGATTTTTTCATTAAGTTGGAAAATCTTCTGATGTCGTCAATCTGCAAAAATGGTTTCAGGTCCCCCATTTAAGAAAAAGTAAATGCTTAAAATGTAAACTCGACTGATTGCAATTCATGGTAAGCTTTATGGCAATGTTGGGGTAATGGGAGTTATTAAATCAGTACACATCTGAGCTATGAAAGAGAAAGACCTGTTGGCCCCATTGTATTACACAAATTATTTCAACCTCCACTCACTGCAATATGAACAGGAGATGTTCAGATCTTCCCAAGAGGTGCTCTCTCTCTGGGGCCTTTCAGGAGTTTAAGCACAGAATTTCAAAGAACAGGGCTGAAAACGAGGCCCTGACCCTGCCAACACATTTGCACATGTGCATCTTTACTTATGTGGGTAGTTCACTGACGTAGATGGGAGTCCTCACAAGAATTAAGTTATGCATGTGCATAAGTGTTTGGACCCTAGACTGCAAGGTCTGTGCAAGAGAGGTCATCTATCCTATCTGCTCTAGACAGTGTTCCAAATTTTCTGTCTGCACTCACCAAAAAATTAACAAACATATGTAGAACCAATTCTCAGAATGACTTCATGGTGCTGCCAGCAAAACCTCCCTTCAGTATGCAGGACTTTGGTCCCTCATATAGCAAAGTACAGGAGATCATTTCTATTACAATTCTATCTTAGACATATGATAATCTCTTTTAACACTCTAAAGACATCCTTACTAAAATGAACTTTTGGGCAATAGTCTTCATTAAAAGGAAGCAGGTTAACAGCATGGAAAAAGGACTATTCATAAGAAATATTTTCACCATCCTTTTCTTTGCCTCACATTCATTAGAATGCACAGCTGAAAATATGAGAAAAACAGACTATCCTATAGCCTCAATGTTGAAGGCGCAGGAGAAGAACTAACATTAACTGGCAAGTTCATTGTAAAGTATAAAAATATCTGCAAAAAGAACAAAATATTTTTTGAATGGAATAAAAAAAGAGCATGGAAAGTTTAGAACTTAACCCTAGTACTTAACTAAGATAACTAGGGTATAATTCTGGTTAATACATTTGAATGCAATATTACCTTGATGCAACTAGATACTACCAAAGCCAGCACTCAAAGGTGGTAAAATGTGCTGGTTTATAGTCTGATATTTGAACATATTTTACATCACCTACTAGTAACATCAAAAAAAAAAAAAAAAAAAAAAAAACAAACCCAATTACCCCAATTCCTTTAAGTAAAAATTGGTGAATTTAAATCCCTTTTTTTTTATTTTTTTCAAGAA
>JANIJG010018572.1:94240-123170 GCA_024611175.1 Megaceryle torquata
ATACAACCAACACCAAACCGAAAAGGGGGTAAAGTGTGTTGGTTTATTGTTGAGTATTGAAAAATATTTTACAACACCTACCAGTAAAAAAAAAAAAAAAAAAAAAAAAAAAAAAAATCAAGCCAATGTACCGCATTTCTTCTAAGTAAAACTGATGTATTGTAATCCCTTTTTTTTTAATTTTGTACAAGAGTACAACAAAAAGAGATATTTTGCCATAACATTGATGTTATAAGGCATTATATGAGCTGTCCGGAAGAGCACAACTCATTTCTTCAGACTTACACTATATAAACCTAAAACATTTAGACAAAGGAATATCATTGACATATATGCTACACATTTAAGCACATGTTCATATTTTTAGCAAAAATAGATCATGAGAGTGGAGGACTACACCACATTTGTCAGTATTTTGTGATCTGAGTACAACAATTAATGAAACAGATCAAATGTTCTAAAAACAGATCCAATTTTACTCTACAGCAATCCTTTTCACATCAGATCTCAAAAAAAGGAAAAAAAACAAACCAAAACAAAACAAAACACCAAACACCACATTGCACTGGTCTCTGCAGAATACTGAGGCTGCAATGATACTTGTGCTTTGTCGCACCTATCCCATTTTCCAGTAATGCCTTAGTCTAACACTTTACTGGGGTATTTCTTCTGCAGTACCTGAGTTCAATCTGCCTTAAATCAATGCAAATCTCTTTTTGTATTAAAAAATGAAGGTCTGATCCAAAGTCTGTTGAAATTACTATGATTTTTGGATCAAAGCCTAAATAATCAGGTAAAAGAGAATATATCATCTTGTATTTACAATTGCAACCATCTCCCAAGGGTTATTTTAAAAACTACAAAAACATCTTATATCAAACAGCAGCACATTACTACTAATTTGTCTCACTCGTGAAAATACTCTAGCTTGCTTCAGCAAATCAGCTAAAGGTTTGGTGCCTTTTTTAAAGTCCTTTTCTCCTATGCAACATAAAAGCGTTAACTGAAGAAGGGCTTATAAACTACTAAATACTTTGAAGTACTAAACTGCTTTATCTTATGGCATAACACAAAAAAAATTTTTACTAGCAATGAGATATTTTTATAAAGCTAAATTACACAGGCTCTAGTGGTAAGAGGTCAAGTTTTATAGTCCCAGAGTATTAAAGTCCAGATTATTTCCAGGTCGGACTGATGCTTCTAGAGCAAGAATCAGCTTAACAATTTCCTGCCTACAGGAAAGTGAGGGGAAAACCTGAGAGAAGGAAAATAAATGTTTTATTTGCCAATCACTTCATGAAATGCAAAACCTAGAATAAGTCAAGTACATTAGGGTACTGAAGGGTATTGCTCAAGTAGAGCGTTACTCTTTGACCACACTAAACAACCAAAACATTGAGCACCTTCAACTATTGCCTCAAATCACATGCAAGCATTTATTTCTGTAAACAGTTTCAGTGATGCAAAAACATCTACTGATGTTCACAGGACATCTTGCATGCTGGAAGTTGCACCCAAAGCTTCAGTGTTTTCCTTGTTTTCCTGAGAGTAATGGTTTAAAGGGATTAGAAAATAAGCAATTTTTAGGCTACAGCTGAATCAGAAAAACAAGTAACTTCCATAAGACAGAGGGAGGAAAAAAAAAAAAATTACTGAGCTTTCATAGCATGAAAGAATTATTAATGGATCCCATATAGCTAAAAAAAAAAAACAAACCCAAAATAAACCTCTCCCAGTTCTGTTTCTGAAAATCATAGTCATCCTCTGCACCCTTAAGTCAAGTACTGATAAGCCTCCAAGCCTAGGCTCAGCAACAGTGCTGGTGGGAAGCTACACATGCAGCCTCACAGTTGAAATACACTCTGTCAGGATGCTTCATCAGGGATTACAGCTACTTCTATCTCTCCAAAATCTGCATGTACTCCTACTCTTTGACTTTAAAGCCAAACTGATTCTGAAGATATTATTGCTTCTACCTATCCTTGTTCTCAATCATTAAGATTACCTATGATTACCTCACCTTTAAGGTATTAATATACCTAGGCTTGTAGGTCAGTCATTCTTGCCTGTCCTATGACCTGCCCTGCAAATCAGATCTGCTTTCTGTAACAAAAACAGTGAGTAAAGGCATTTTCCTCTCTTTGGAGATGTCTGACCTTCCTCCTTTTCATCAATCATTACCTTATCAATCTCTTAACATAACCAAGTAACAAGGGCATAACTCTCCTTTGCAAACTGAGACAGTTGTTTATGTAACAGCATAAAGATTTATCATCCAGTCACCAGAGAAGAGCTCCTGCCCTTCCGGGTCATGCTGCAGCCAGATCACTTGACTATGTTGCATAAACCCACTTTTATTGAATTAGTTATCAAAAAAGACAGTTGCTGAAAGCTGGAAAGCAGAATACACAATCCCTTTATTTTGTCATTGTATCAACAGCATATAATTAATGTGTGTTGTGAAGCCTGGTACAATTAGTTTCACATCAGGAGTATTAAAATGCTTCAGGTCTTACAGTATCACAACCTGTAACACTTTCTAAGCTCTGAAAATAATAAATATGGTTGTCAGCAGTGGTCCTCTCAAGAACCTACATTTATTATTTTTGCTGTTACTGCCAAAATTGGTAATTAATGTATGTAATTTTCTTCCTTGTGCACAAATAGCTTTTGAAGTCTAATAGTCAGTAGAAATAAATTAGGCTTACTGGCATTGCTGACAGTTGTTTTGAAAGAGGGTGAAGTGAAATAACTGTTTGAAGTGGTAAAGAGATTGTTCTTTAGCTGTCCCCAGGCTGGTTCATTACGCAAGTGCTAATGATATCAAGCATCGTTTTAACTGTTTCCAGAAACAAAGCCAAGATATGCAGATTTTTAAGAGAAGGCTTTTCACTGCATCTTCCACATTAGTGGCATAAACCTAAATTTCTTCTAGTTTGTAAGCATATCTCCACTAAAAAGATCATTATGACATGCAAGCTGTACTAGAAATCTGTCCTCCATGCTGAACAGGCCTGAAAGGATGACTATCAAGGATGCGAGGATGTTACCCACATGGTCGACAATGTAAATTCCATTTAAATTACCCACTGCCTTGAAAAACAATAGAATTATATCAGAAATACCTTACATAGAACGATTCATGTTCTCAAGTAAGCATTTTACTCAGCATTACTTCAGAGACAGGATAAGTTGAAGTTTCTTTTATTTTTGTACTAACACTTTCCAAGTTAAGGGAGAGAGAAGCTGCTATAAACTCTCATGGGTCTTTTAATGTTACATGTGGCAGAAGCAGCACAGAAAAAAAAAACAAACCTCCAATTCATCCATTGATCCCTCATGAAAAATTCATCAATACAATTTTATCTTCTAGTTTGTGCCAAACTTAACAAAAGCAACTCTAAGCAACTTTACCCATACTACTAAAAACTAAATACAAGCTACTCTGATCTTGACTGAGACCAATGGAGACATAGTTCTAAAATCTATTTGCATTGCGTAAACAGATTTATTAATTCTCTGTTGGGCTTTATCAGCCTAAAACATCCTCTCTTCCATGTATAATCTGAAGAATGGCTTTCCGGTTCCGAGCATTGTGTTTCCTACAGTACTTGAAATATATCTTTTTGATTTAGAAGCACTTGTCTACTGTATCTCAATGAACTCTTATTGATAGATGATAAGAGCGGTGCGTCAGAGCTGTGTAAGCATGGGATCATTTCTGCTACCTCCAGACCTTTCGGTCTTAATTTAGAAGTCTGAAGCTAAGCCTTTATCAATGTCAAAATTCTTGGATAAGTACATGTGCCAGCTGCTGGGGGTGCACTGAAGGCATGAGAAGGTCAGTGGTAAATTCACATTACATTGTATTGATCTCTCACAATTTAATCATTGGTGTCCAGCAAAGAGTATGAAATGAATGTCTAGTCTGTATGTTGTTCATTTATTTCATCAGGTGTCTTGTTACCAGTTCAGTGTTGCAAAATTGAGTTAAAGACTTTACAGTAGAATGTTTGCCCAAGTAGACAAGTACATAGCCTTCTGTCTGCTCTGGGGGAAGTGGAGGGGAGGGAACACCTTAAACCTATTTCTAGGAACTGAAAAATGTATTTGGGAAAACTCTAAATTGAAAACCTCAGAACATGAAACACAGCACATGAGTTAAAAAAATTTAGTTCATGATGAAAAATGAGCATGGCAAAGACACTATAAAAACAAGGCACTTTAATATTACAGTGGGTTGTTGCGTTTTTGGTTTTTTTTTTAATCTAGACCAATCTCAAACTGAATACAAAAGCAACTGTGGCCTCAAAGACATGTCCACGAAAAAAAAAAAAAAAGGAAGAAAATAAGTATGAGAAAGTAATGTGTTTTAAGAATTTCTATTGTCCAGTAGTAAAAAAGATACACCTGCTTATTACTCACTCAGTCTCTACAAATAGGTATTGCCTCTAATCTGAATATTCTTCTACCCATCAGCTGTCTCCACAACATACTGTGTCCAAGCTGCTTGCAACAGCACTCCAAGCAGGAGTATATAGCAAAGCTTTCTGCATCCCTATACAGCCTTTTATCACCCATGAGGGCAGCCTCAGTTATCTGTCTGGCACCCAGGGGAGCAGAAATAACAGAAACACCTGAAAGATTATATCCATTCTTTCTTCCTCAAGAAGTTATTTTGGGGGAGGACCTTGCAAATGAGGGGCTGCTTCTGTTACCTGGTAATCCTCTGCCTGCTGCTGAGGCCAGTATTATCAGGCCACAGAAAGAGTAACAATGTAGGCCAATGAGTTTTACCACAGAATTTCCTGGAATAAGAGTACAGCCTCATAATATGTATATGATCCAAATTGAAATGATATAAAGTGTGTTTTCTGCAGAAATCATATTATTACGGATTCCCTGTAAAGGCACATATCCTGCAGGAGGTGAAGACCTACTGGCTTCTATATGATTTACATGCAGAGACCCTTGGCAGTAAAATAAAACAAGGAAGTCTGTAATTCTTAGTGCACAAAAAAAAAATTATATTTATATATACTGCATGCAGCACTTCCACTGTCTTCTCTGAACACCAAAACCCTGAGCTTAAAATGTTAGCTGTTGCTTTAAGTGCCAGTTCCCCATTCAGTTTGCCAATAAACAAAAGTATGTTAAAACAGTTTTCAGTTCACTAAGCAATCTATCATGCACAAGAATATATCACTAATGATATAATTACTTGTGCATATGCTAGTCACGCACTTCCAACAAGCAATTAGCCTTAACAAAAGTATTGTTTGAATAGGATCATGCCTGACTTACACAGTACCAGTCTCTGTAAGAGTAGCTTTGCCTGAAATTGTAAATGGTTTTCATTTGCTCTTAATCCCTGCCTCCTTCCCCCAACTCCACCACCACTCCAAATCAGAAACACATTTCGCTTGATTATGTAATGATTATTCTAATTTTCATATCCAAGTCTTTTTTCAAAAACTCATACTTTAAAGAGGTCCAAATTAAACCTGTAAACAAACAAACAAACAAAAACCTACCAAAAAGAAACCAACCAAACAAAAAGTATACAAAAAATAAGCAAAAGAATTGAAAATATTAGGGAACTAGTAGGGAGCACCTAATATCACCTTCAGCTAAATTTCTATGGAGAAAAAAAAAAACAAACCAAAACCCAAAACCAAAGAAGTGATGCATTTTAACTTCACACAGCCTTACAAACACATGGCTCTAAACTCTTTGGACAGGATTTAAAACTTCTTATTAACATCTGCAGGGTTACTATGGAGTATCACAAACCTGACCTTATAATTTGTTACTTACACAACTTGTCCCAGCTAAGAGAATAGAACTACTCTCAGGATTCAAGCCAGTGGAATTTGTGTTACTCTACTATCAGCACACTGGCTGAGTAAGGACTGCAAGGTCAGTCTCTTACTCAGCTGAAGAGGAATATTTCTAAGGCAATGCTGAAATTCAGGGAGCCAAGTATTAGCAGTTGTGCTTGGACAAAAATCAGTCTATCACTTTTCTCTCTCAGAATATACAAATGAAACCACCAGGACTGTTTGTTGGTGGAAGGTTTGCATTGTAGGAAACTACTTGAAATAGTTTATGCCCACCTAAGAACAGCCTTCATTTCAAAAAGAACCTTTAAATGAAGAGCTAGACATTGAGATTCAAGATATTAAGTCTTTTTAATAGTTCTGAATCCTTCCTCAGAGCATCAACAAAAACGTCACTTCACAGTGTACAAGTTTCTGTTTCCTCAAAAGGAGAGTGCTGGAGCTTTATGTATTTGGGTAGCAGGCGTGTCACTGAGTACAAATCTCACTCCCTTCTCAGGATTAGAGCTTGTCTTCACTGATGTGTTAATTTGGAATAAGTTCGTCCCTGTCCCCATGACTCATCTTGAAGCCCAAAACTTTCTAGCTCCATTTCAGTGGTAATTTACATGCAAACTAGCTGTCAGGGGAACAAAAAAGGCTCAGGCTAGGAGCAGAAGCCAGCAAGCAGCTGATAGTCAAAACCAGGCTGTGACTCACATAGAGTTGCAGAGGCAGACCAGGGAGGACAGTAATCATCAGCAGGTGGAGGGGGGAAAGCGGGTGAGAGAACTTTGGGGAAAAGTGGCTGTCAGCCCAGCTGGATCCATAGGACAACTTCTGTCCACATAATGGTTTACTTCATATGATACCAAACACAACAAACAAACTTTTTGCTGGTTGACTACAAATAAAGAAGAAATAAAGAAGTGGAATAATAGGTTCCATCAGTTTATTTCTACATTCATTTTTTAAGTCATCCAGATTCTGGATTCCACTGCCCTTTTTTAATTAATACTTTAAATACCACGTGTCTTCTCCTCCTGAGAAAGCAGGAAAAAAAAGTCAAGAGCATTTTTCTTTGTGGAGGTATATATGAGAATATTTACTCTCCCAGTTTTGACATTCATTTTATAGCAGACTTTTCTAACAAACCCAGAGAAAGGCTAGTTATTAAAAGAACTTTAACAGCCTCAGCCTGTGTATTACAAGTTGCATATCTAGTTGAAAACAGACTCATCGTTTCTACCTTACCTCACATAACTAAACACTCAGGCCTGAAAGTGCACATTTTATTATTTTAATTGCTTCCTGGGTGGTTTCAAGATGCCCATATTTGTCACTCTTCCTGACTGCATTTTTTTATTTAAATGGATTTCTTCAGAAACACTACATTTCTTTGCCAAGACTGCACTATTTAGTGCCATATGTCTAATTCCATAATCTGAGTGTTCTTGTTGAGTTTAAACTGGTAAACATAAAATTTAGAAGAAGCAAGGTCAGCTAGAAAGCTAACTGGTCAAGCAAACATTTTCTCACTTAAAAGAAGATAACCTCTTTATTTCTCCCCATCCCCCTCCAAGCCATACCCCCACAAGAGCTGTCTCTTTCAGCCAGCCAATCCAAGTGGAAAGGTACTTCAAACATATTCGGCCCAACCAAGTTTTCACTGCCGTCCTTGTTGGTGGTCCGTCATATGGAATGGTTTTAATACTTGGAAGCAATACCTTAAGTGTCAGAAAACAAGAACATTTTATTTCTGCACGAAAGCTTTCCAGTACTACTAGTATTCTGGAAAAAAATAATAATTCCTTGTAGTAGATTAAAAGGTGAAAAGCCAAAAGGAATCAGAAAGAAAACTAGGAAACTTCCTTATGGCAAGGTTCAACTTACATCTCAAAGTCAGGCAAAGGGTTATTATTTATATATTTATTTTAAAACTCATTCAAGAATGATAGGAGAGGAGCATATTTCTTTCAGTCTCAAATTTCTAATGGCAAATGAAGTCTCTGGCGATGCATCAAAATCTATTTGCTACTAAGTTAGATTTAAATTACATTGACTCAGTAGAATGTTAGAAATGCAGTATGCAATGCACTGATGCAAGACACTACTTGCTGAACAATGCAGAGGCTGTAATAAAATGCTCAATGTAAACTTTTCTATATTTCTGTTCTTCAGAAGCCCTCAGAAGTATTTGCTTTGAATCACTGGTTTTTATTTCCCCTGAAGATAAAGCAGTAACTATGTCAAAACTATAATGTACCATTCTGTTTAGATGTCACCTCAGTGAATAAAGATGGCAGTATCTAATCAGGTCTTATAAGGTATTTTCTTCTATGGTCATAGAGGGGGTAAAAAAAAAAGATATATTCACTGAACTTTGAAAATATCTAGCTAAAGAATTTCATCTGCATGTAATTCTTAAGTACACACATAGCAACTGCATATGCAAAGGGGTTAGTGCAATCCTGTACAAAAATGAGAGCACAGTCCTGCCAGATTAAACCAGAACAAAATGTACTATCTTGCATGTACAACATGAATCCATATGTAATTTTACTGGGCTAGAACAGAGTACAGTGTGTTCCCATTAATATTTACTCATCTTCCATTTCAAACTGTAAGCTCGTCTCTTTAGATAGCAAATATTTTTGAATATTTAAGTAACAGCTATTTCTATTTTACTGAGATTACTTACCAACAAAGGAATGAATGATCCTGATTAAACTGGCTCCCTGCTTGAAAAATATCACACACAACAGCCAAAGAAAACCCCTTTGAAACATTCCTGTGTTTGGAGGATGTAAGGGAACTAATCTTGGATCATGATGATGATGATGCTGCTATATAAAAATAATATCCATCTATCCCAACAAACTGGAAATTTTATTGACCTGGATATGAGAAACAGCGCAAGAGGGGAAGGGCACTCTTGGGAAGATAGAGGAGGATCACTTTTCCTGCAAGAGTGTCAACATCTTGTTGGCTAGCCAAAACAGAGGTTGTGACCCCCCCATACTGCAGTCTTAGGAACCTCTCATCCCTTTTATCTATCCTACTCCCTTCCACATACACAGATGTGTGTGACCTTCACAGTACATCAGATAAGACTGATCTCTTGTTTTGTTGGGGTCAAGTGCACAGGTTATTTCACTTTTCCAGTTTTCAAATAAACTAATGTAATTCAGGATGAACAGGAATACCAAGACTCTGTATCCATAGGACAATTCTGGTGTTAAGGGAAAAGGAAGGAATGTATTTACTACAGGCCAGCACCCCTTTACGGTGAGGCAGGATAGACAGTGCATTGCTAAAATTGAATAAAGCTGTCTAAGAAGAAGTTACTGCATTATATTATTATTATTATTATTCAGTGGCAACCTGCCCGCACTGGTTCCATTTCCATGTTGGATACACTAGGTAACTAAAAATGGCCTTTCAATGTACATATATTTTCTCTTTTTTTCACATGCACATCCTTATCACAACACATAGCAAGCCTGTCCACGTCAGCTTACAAAAATTCAAAAAATTAACTGATGAGGGATTTTCATCCACTGGTTGAAGACTTCCATTCATAGAGTAAATATCAAATCAAAGAGTAGAATGAAACACAGAAAAGAAGAAAGGGGAAAAAAAAAAAAAAATTCAAACTTTCTGGCTCAGATTGACCACATGATAAAATTGAGTTTTCTATGAACATTTCAGCAAAAACATAAGCAAATTATAACTGCACATTACTACAGTCATATGATTAATGTCCTAGAAAGTTTAGGACAATAATCTTTCTATTCACCAAAGAATACCTGGTTTACTTGCAGGGTGGTAACCTAGAGATATAGATCAGTTGCTATCTGCATTTAATGTATGTATATTTTTTAAGAACTAATGCTTAAGGACTACATTTCCTTTCAAAATAAATTACTCCTAATGCAGTTGCTTTTCTTCTTCAACATTCTGATGTTTTAGCACCATTTTCAGTTCCAAGAATTCTAACTTTCACTGTTCACCAAGTGTCTGGGAAGAGCAAGCTTCAAAGCTGAATCAAATTTGTGAAAGAACAGAAGCTGACCATATCCCACATCCAACTCAGATCCCAGTTAAATGAATGGAAAACTTTCCATCAGACGGAACTGAGCTTGAAACTGGCTTCTGTATAGACCTATGCTGGATTTGAGGGGGATTCAATTTGCTTTGGTTTTTAATCAGCTATGCTATTCACATAGTCCAAATAGTCTATTCAAAGCCTCAGACCATCCCTCTTGTTGTACTTGATTTATCATCTTCTCTAAAATGTGCTCCATTTAATGGAAACTATGTTGATCAAAGTCAATTACCTTTACAGTGCTTCTCAACTACTCTCATTAAATACAGCCAGAGTTGCAGCTGCATTTTAGTGTCCTGGAAGTTATTGCTTTCCCAGGTGTTTGGTCCACAGAATATCTTATCTAAGCACCTTATCTGTTGATAATCAAGATTCTAAGGTAGCAAAAGTATGAATTATTGTAAACATACTTAAACTAAATTCAAATAATTTACAGTAGCTCAGCCTGCTTTCTATTTTCTGCTTCCTTTTGCCTTCCTAAAAGTACATTCAGTCTAAAGCTTTAATAAACTCATCTCAGTTCTGTTCTCTCTTTAGAGTAATGTGCAAACTATTTTTCTCAAAGTATCTCTTGCAAGGAGACTATCTTTCAAAACAAAGCTGCCAATCACTTGATCGAACCATACCTTGTGACTGCAGGGCAAGTTTGGCTCTTCTCTCACTTTTACAGGGAGTCTTTCCTAACAAATTCCCTCATCTTACATTAAGAAATGTACTCTAAGTGTCTATGAATGCAATTCAGACAGTTTTGATGTGATGTTCAACTGACTTCTGGAACACATTGTGTTATGAGTAAATTTCCACAGCATGCCACACATTTCCTAGGTTTGCTTTAGATCTTTTGCCAAGATTAACAGCATTTCTTTCATGTTGCTTTCTTTACATTTGTATCTATATTCCATGTTTAACATAATGTTTCTATGTGTCTGGAGAAAGCATTAAAGAACTTTAAAATACATAATTTGTTGCTTTCTAAACACTCTGCTTCATCCATTATTACACTTTGCATTTGCTTCTTTATAATTCACTCAACCTTCCCTTCTGAAAACTTCATTAACTAATAAAATGTGCTGACTTTTCACAAGCTAGGAAATACAAGATCTCCCTTATACTGATTTATCCATGAAATAAAACAATTTAGGGTAGGTCAGGCAATTTACAAAAAGGCCAGCCATCTCCAATTCCACACATTTTACAGAAATAACTACAAACATCTATTAACACATCACTAAAACATTGTTGCTCTCCTCTCTACTACATCCTATTAACATTTCCCATAAGTGGTTTCGATCTATTATTTCTGCCATTAAGTGCCTACATTTCTAATTTTGTATACTGTGTTATCAATCAATTTGCTATAAATTTGATGTGTCTTCAAAATATAGCACACACTTTGTATCTTAATTTGTCCACAGTAATCTACATCTCAGAGTTACATGAATATGACAACCATTTTCACATATGGCATACTGACCTGGTCATCGTAACGGTAAGTAAGGAATTGTTCCCCCGTGGTATCCTCAAGAAAACTCCCTTGTGGAGAAAGTGCAAACTCAGGCAAGAAGTATGCACCTTGGGATTGTTCTGCTCTTATCTGTAAGAAATTCAGGAAGGTCATGTTAGCACTACTACAAACATGTCAAAATTTTAAAAAGCTCTTGCACATAATTTCAAAGACTAGACAAATTTGGGGGGGGGGCTTGATGTATTTTCAGGAACAGTATTTCTGGGTGGATAGTTTGCTACAGAGGTCTGCGATGAGGATATGCCAAGTGCTTACAGGAAGTAGTCCAAAACCAAACAAGATGCCTCAGTCGCAGAATCATCTATTAAACAGATACTATCTCAGGCTTACCAACCATCGCTGCTGAAAGTTCCTGGGAAAACCACATTGGAAAAGCAACACTAGGCTACATTTCCCTTACACACTTCACTAGACAGTTATTGGCAGATGCAGGTAACGGGCATTTAGTTAAATACAGTTTATCTATTTTTACAGAAAAAAAAAAGACATAGAATAACTCAGCTTGGAAGACATCTTGAGAGCTCATTGAGTCCAGCAACTGCAAAGTAGGGTAACCTATGAAACCATTTAACAATTAATTACTTTCCTATCCTGCAGGAAGATGCTACTGGAAAGAAGAAATCAGAAGGGAGCAGGGAATGACTGGAGTGAACAACATGTAGTAGTCCATATTAGTTCTATATGCTATTCACAGTTGGTGAAGAGCATTTGAAAATAGACTGGGAGAGGCAGAAGGGCTCATTTCAAGCTACAGGGAAGCTAATTCTGTCAGAATCAGTCAGTACCTCCAGCTGGGTTGTATAACACATGGGTCCTTATTAGACAGCTGGATTTTGCTTAACTGATCTCTGCACATTAGTAATCATAACACACCTGAAATATGCTAGACACATGCAGCAGTCGCTGGTTAAATACCCTGTCATTGCATTGTAGGTCTAAAGCACCCCACATACACAGTAAATGTACTGCACAGACTCTTACGTCCTCATTGCTACTACATTGTAACTGTACCCTAAGAAGCTAAATGGCTTGCGTACTACAGAAAATAAGCAATCATCTTTTGAATGCAGAATATTGACTCCAGCTGTGGTGGGGGAGAGTGGAAAGGGCAAGGAGATGAAAATTACCTTCCAAAAGGTTAAAAACTTTCAGGAAAGAAAACAAGGCCTGATACATACAAGTTACTGCTGGACATTTCCCAATGAGTCAACTTAATAAATGGGGTTTAATTAAACTGTTTCTTGTATTTTGACATACACACAGTAATTTTACATGAAAACTAGCAGTTGCCATTGACCAGTTTCCAGACTGTTGGCTAGAACTGTAACAAATGTAAGTGCGTAATCTCAGTGCCAGATAACCAGAGGTTTCAAAAGTATATCCACAATTTAACCAGTTTGTGGTGGAAAAGGCAGGCAAGACCTTCTGCAATTTCTCTCTTGCAGTAAATTAACTTTCTGAAGCTCACAACCTATCTCATAAAAAGCAGATGACATGGCATCTGCAGAATGGTCTGGAGAAGTTTACATTGCTTTTGCTTACTCTGTTCTGCAAAGAGGCAGCTGTCAGCTTCTGAGTCTGTAAACCCCATCATTCATGACAGCATTAGATTAACATACTTGTTTTAAATCAAGCAATCTTCATATAAACTAGAAAGAGCTTACAAAGGACATGTCTAGACTAGGGTAAAACATCATATTTGAGCATGCAAGACTGAACAAGATTTTAAAGAGGATTTATTCATCAGGCCTGCATAAGAGTAATTCATGTTCACATCATCTTATCATGACATTGCTATAAAGCCTACTACAGCAGTGGTCTCACTTGTACGCTTTAGCCAACTGACTTTGTGTTTGCAGAATTAAATCATAAAATATGGAGAATAAATCTACATTAGATAACAATAGTTTCCCCATAAAGCAACCAAGAGAGGCCCACAGTTATGCTTCACGCTGAATCCAGGCTGGCTGCAGCTGATTCAAACCTTGACATGTTAAGCATAACCCAGACATGAAACTGGCTGACATAATCTGGCTTTTTTCCCTACTGGTTTCAATGGGCTATCGATAGATCCTATGTGAGGGAATATGGCAATGATGTAATCCTATGATTTCAGCATAGGACTCATGGACAAGAGATGTGTGTTCTAAATCTCAAGTGGCCTGGGTTAAAGTACTTAACATTTCTACCTCAGTTTCCCCAACCATAAAACACAGCTACAACACAAACTGATCTATATTAATGATGTATTTTAAAGTTTAGTTTATATTTGTAAAATACTTTGGAAAAGAATAGTGTTAAGTGATAGTGATTTATAATAATATTTTTGAAAGACCTTCCTAACTTACAGACTGAAGAGAATCCAAATTACCCCACCACACTCCTTAGATAAATGTATATATATCACACTGTTGCCCAATTTCCCATAAAAAATTTTGTCAGTAGGAAATGTAGCAATTAATTTACTTGTTTCTCATCTTTATAAGATAAACATTTACAATAGGAACTCTTTGGACATTCATCAGTATTATGCTTTGAATATAAAAGTTGTCAATGTTTGAAGCTGAAATAATGTAATAAATACAACATAAGGAACTAAGGGCTTCTGTCACACATGCAATTTTCATATTGAACGCTAAGAAGCAGCTAGCCACTGAAGCAGAAGAATGCTTGCTAGATTAAGGCAAGCAAAATCTGGCTTCCAAACTTGGAAAAATTCTGTGAAAAAGATGAATGTTCTAGGAGGTTACACAGGAGGTTACAATGGAAACTGATCCGCTAACTACAGCAATATGTACTGCTACCTGCCTAGTATAACTGAAGTAAGGAAGAATGCAGCAAAGCATTTGATTACAAATAAAGATCTACGAACACGCTATGAGTTGTCATGGCAAACTGATGTTGACGCCATCACAGCTGATAAACAAGCCAAATCAAGTTCATTTTTAAAAAAATCAAAGCTTCAAGTACTGAAAGAATGCTTTTGTACCGACTCAAAGCAGCAGAAAAAGCTTTCCTTCTAGATATAGGTACCTTCAAATAAGCTGCATGTGTCAAATGCACTTTCATTCATACATTCTACTGAACACAAAATGTACTGTTTCCATTTAGTCCACTTTATTCCCCACTGAGGAATCTACCAATGTTCCTTTTGAGGCTTTTATATTTCTGTGGGCACTTTTGCTTAAATGTAATTCAAACTTCAACACTTTGTGGATTTATAGTATATTTGGGATCATCTCTGAGTGAATTAGCTAATCCACTATAAATTCATGTTTTAAACTAAAGACTGCAACTGCACATTTCAGAGAACAATTAGATTTCATACTAGTGTTTTAAGCCTGCTTAATGGCCAGTTTAATGTTAATAGCTTTATGTTAAACATGCCATATTACAAGTACACTTAACATTTAGAACAGGCATCTTAAATCAGCTTTTATGATCTCCTTAAACATAAGAAGACAGTAGAAGCTGATAATTTAGCCGAACCAGATATAATAATAATCACTGCATAAAACTCACTGAAATTAACATATCAGGTAGCAAGGAAGTGTGTATCGTACTGCCATGCTGACAAAGAAGAACATTTAGACATTGGAAACAGACTGGTGTTTCTAGGTATCAGCTAATCAGAACATGTAACTTCTTAGAAACTGAAAGAAATAAGGTCTTCCATGCTACATCATGTTACCTGTGTGATCAAGGAGAACTAACTTGATAAGCAGATAACATACATAGGTTCTCAGAAGTGTAAAATGGCACTGTTCTTATTCAAAAGCCTATGCTTTGAGCACAGCTTTGATCTTCAGTTGTGATTGCTTCCTCACTCATCACTCCCTACCCACGTGCTTAAAGACTAAATTCAATTACAGAAGACAAAATTAGTATCTTACATCTAAGCCTCTGTTTTTCAGATCTCCCTTCACTGAGAGTTGCACGTTGTTGATTTAACTGCTGACTGATTTCATTGCTCACTATACTACTCTGACTAGAAGAATCTGCCCAACTTGAAATTGCTGGATTTGGGGATTTTATATTTTATTTTATTACTGAAAGTAAGAGGGATTATTACGAGTGCTTCCCAGCCAGTGCTGACACTAGCAAGTAGCATGGCCAAGTAGGACTGAATCTGCAGATGAAAATGGTGTGCAGGACTGAATGCCCACACAATGCATATTTGGAGGAAAGGGGGTTATTTTAAACTGGTTCTAGTCAATGCTATGGACTGAGTATCTCTTAGTGATGGAAGCACAGTAGGTGCGCTGCCAGGGCACATCATCTGCTTCAGGTTAACCCCCCAAAATATCCCTTTAGCACACTGAAACCACTACACAATGCAAACTACTTTAACTGCTCTTTTTTCCCTTGATACCCAGGGATTCATATTAACTATTGCCATCCAACTTACTCAAGCCAGAGCAATTGTTAAAATGTACTTTCCCTATGACTAAAAATTACAAATATAAATCATTGGTCATACCTTCTAAGGTACAGTTTCACCCAAGGATTTAAAATGTTATTGTAATTTCAGATAAATAAAAAATCCCCTCTAGTTTAGTCTACAATTCTGAGGGATCATTTTATACAAAAGCTATTACATTATTCAACCGAACTTCACAGTAACATGTCACTATTCTATTTAATCATAGTCACCAGGAGACTGGAAAGTAATTGTTCCATATTTATATATAAACAGCAGCAGCTTTAGCAAGTGAGCTTTTTGCTAAGTCTGAGTTGTGAAGGTCAAGAAGATGAGAAAACAGAAAAGGAATGTCTCAAAGAAATGACTTGAACAGAATTAGAAATAAAACACTATTTGTTCTGGTACAGAGGAATTTTTAATTTTAGAGTTTCTTGGCACCAAGAATCACATTAAGAGAAAAATAAGAACTGTAATCTAATGTACACTTATGCAAATCAGCATTACCTCAACTTAAATCAGTCGTTCCCTAATTAAGCCTTGCCTCCCTCCTAAAATTGGGAGCATAAGAAGAACAAAGTGTTTTGTGTAATGAAGAAGATGAAAACTTCAGAATTATCTGTTTTAAAAGCCAAAGATGACAAAATAGGACACTCTTCCTGGAACTGCCTCAATATCTTGTCTTTAAAGAGAGGAACAGACAAAAGATAAAGGTCCAGTCACCTAAAGCTTTATAGTTACGCACAACTGCACTATCCTGCACAAAGTAAATTCTAATAAAAAAGCCCAGCACAGTGAAGGCAGTTTGCTTCCTGTAGTTTTGTGGCTCTTGGGAAGGGACTCTGCTGCTCAGGGACTTGAGAGGGTTATTTTCCAAAATCACCATTTTAAGGAAACAGGTGGGAAAAGCTGAAAAAGTGAGAAAAACGATCTGCATTCTTAGTGACTTTTAAATACGTTTGTTAATATGCGTGGCAAGTACAATCATATACCAAACTGTGTGCCTTCTGATTTAATTCAAGTTCAGTATTTGTCTACTAAGCTGCTGTTGCATGTGATTTACACCCCAGGGAAGTAATACACCAGCTAAGTAGCAGTTCAGTTTAATGAATTTTCAAGGACTCTACTACAGAAATGTTAGAGCATGGCACTCAAGCTTCATCACAACATGAGGAAGTGTGTTCGTGGATGAAGTCGCATTAGCAGTTCAGGGCTTCAGGCATCTTCAGAGCAAGCAATCCTGATGAATAAACTTCTAGTAAAACACAAGACAAGCTTTTGTCATGGGCAAGATTTATAAAAACAACTTCTTAATGCTAGGAGTTCTGAAACATTTAAAGGCCCTGCAAGTTAACAGAGTTTCCACAGAAGCTTGCCAGAAGCTTTTCAGCATTTCTGGAGACCAGACCAATTATTTAATTATTAATATTGAACTAAGAGACCAGCATTTCAAACTAGAATTAAACTAGAAACATCATTTATTCTAAAAGTAAGAAAAAGGAGTCAGCTGAACTGATGAAAGCCAAGCGCTTCTTCATAAAAGTACCTTGAAGCACTGAACATGACTATCTACTGCTTGAATAGGAGTCTCCCTCTCTGGAGATACTCAAATCCCACCTGGACGCATTCCCACGTGATCTGCTATAGATCCTGCTCTGGCAGGGGGGTTGGACTGAATGATCTTGCAAGGTCCCTTCTGGCCCCTGACATTCTGTGATTCTGTGAATAGTGTCTACTATTGAAAACTGAACCTAAGCTATAACCACAATCTTATTCACAACTGCAGGAAAACAACTGCCAACATCATCTCTGCTTTGAAACTAAGATCATCCTGTGCCCATTCAAGCACTAGGAGTCATTCCACTGACTTGAACGTGCTTAAGAACATGCCATCAAAACAATAGTGCTCAGTGTAAACCTTTTTTCATGAATAACTTAAAGCCAACACTGAACACAAGAAGGATGATAGAGATAATTTTGTTTTTTAAAGTAAGATACTATCTTTCAGTTTTCTCAAAAGGACATTTCTGCCAAAGTTTTTCTTTATTAAATGTAAACATAAATACATTTTCCTTTGTATAGCTTGGGCTGCAGACTGAGATTAACACATTTTGAAAATCTTTTTCTGTACCTTCTGAAAATTTATACTACAGATTAAGCATCTGGATATTTATCAACAACTACTTATGTTTTCTCTTGCTATGGTCTGGCTGAAAGATTAACCTTTTCACTGAAAGATTGCAGTAGTATTTAGCCAAAATCTCATTTAGTTTCAAAACCTATCTTAAATATCAATTCTGTTTCATATTTCCAAGAGAAATATGAACCCTGGAGTTTTCCTTCTTCCAATGAAGAACGAAGGTGCTTCTGAACTCTGTTAGACAGACTCTGCCTTCTTTCCAAAGGACTGATTTGATGTGCCTAATACTTGCTTTTAAATGAGCTGCACTAGCAGACTGAAGTTGCTCCCAGTGATATCATTGGTGAAGTTCCCACCGACACCCTTGCAGAACCAAGGACCAAATGCATCTGCAGCAGGACAACATCCCTTGCAATATAACACTTACTATTAGGAGAGTGAGTAGCACTAGATTCTCAATGCTCTCTAGCTTTCCATAAATGAGAGCCAAGGTGAAAAATACAGCACGCAGACGAGACAAAACCTAGAGCAGTTCATTTCCAATTAATGTCAGAAAGTCAGTGACTATGGATCAGATTCTGCTTTCAAAATATGCAATGCCCGATTATTTCCCTAAGTCTTTAGTTTAGCCTTGGGGGAATGGGCACAAAAATATTTAGAGCCAACGTAAAAGCAATTTTATAGCTTATGAATAAAACAGGTACTATAAAATCTGTGTATTACTATTACCACTGAGAGTAGAGTTTCACACACAAAGTGTACAAGCCTCTTCTTAAGAACGAGAGAAGAGCCTTGCAAAGATATGGATTTTCCAGTAGGAAGAGAAGAAACTAGATAACAAAAAGAAATAACATTTTAATCTGTGTCCTATGATCTCCTGCTACAGGGGCGATACTACTTATATTCCCAGCATAGTGGGATGTCTACTTTTTTCTCCTTACAGATGCTGAGAAGCCACATTAAGTATGCCAGCGATTTCGGTGTTGAAAGGCTGAATACAGCTGGCACTATGGTGAGAAGGGACTATACCTGCTGTAGGGAGGGAAGGGAATTCATTCTTGAATTCTCATCTCCTGCACACGCTGCCTGACTGCTCCACCACATTTTTCTGCTTCTTTATGTGGTTTATATAAAGGTTTTGTTCAACGAACAAGTGCTTAAGCAAAGCACTGCCTTATGATAATGTGTAATTCTAATAACAGCTTTGAATGGTGTGGGAAGATTCTATCTGCACGTTCTCTGAGGCTTGGTGGTTTGGGGGCATGTGGTTGCCCCAGAACCCCATTGGTTGAGGGATGCTTTCACTTTTTTTAAAGATTGAAGTTTTGCTAAAATCCTTGCGATGGACTCTCCTCTGTGCCTAAAACAGTGAAAGGGAAGGAATATCTCGTTTAAAAAAAAAATCTGGAACTGAGACAGAAAATGCTCTTTCATTAAAACCTCTTTGTAAAGTCTTGCAAGGCAGACAGACATAGGTGACAGAAGACTTCAAAAAGATTTTTTTATCCCCTCTTTCACCATATTTCAAAAAGTCTCTCTTTTTATTCTTTATTTAGTAACCTAATAATTGCTAACATTCTGTCATAAATCAAGTCCTTCTGAGCATTACTGGAGCATGGTCTCATGGAATTCTACTAATCTCCTATTCACTGCAGGTTTCCAAGGGTCCTTATCTCCACAGAAAACAATACGCTACAAAAGTACTGTCAGCATCCTTAGCAAAGAAACAAGGATAATCTGTAATTGTTGGGGGTTTTTTGTTAAGTTGTTCTTTATCATGAGCATCATGTGCTAAAAGAATTTTTCTTTTTTTGGTTAAACTAACAAGCTGCTAACGACTGGACTTATTTGCAGGAAACAAGCGAGCTTGCTTGTCTATGGACAAAATTGCAGCTCCAGTAACATACTGGAGGAGACTGGAAGCATAATCTTTGAGAAACAGAAGATTTATTTACAAAAGGCAAGAAAGGAGAATAGCTTAAGGCTACACAGGATGGCTGTCAGAGGCAATGGAATTATAAAGCCCAACAAATCAACACATGCACTGAGTGAAGATTCACATTGCTAAAGGAGTCAAAGAATGAAATGAAAGGAGAACAGAGTGACTCCTTTCTTGAGCAGTAAGGAGCCTCTGTCGTGGAAGGACAAGACACCTTAGTAGCTTTGGCAGGCCATGCATTAACACGGACCTTAGGATTATTCAGCAACACACAAAACACTGTTGATGATTCCAAGCCACATAGAATGAAGAGGCTGCAGCAGGCTATGGGTTTAGGAGGCCTAATCCCTTACTCACCAGATAAACAGCACCCAAAAGACTTGCAAGAGCAACATCACCCTTTTCTAATCAATTACTTCATTCTCATCCCCTTCTCCAGTATCCAGACTGGGTAATTGCTCTAATAATGTAAAGAAAGCATACAAGGAAAGTGTGAACGCTCTCATGTAACTGAGTGGCATTTAAACAGGAAGCCTCCTGAAAACTTACATAAAGCAAGAATTTTGGGCAGCTGAAACTTTGTGGCACCATTCTGTAAACAATTCTGCAGAACACTTGCCAAACACCCCTTTGTTTTCATTTGGCCACAGTTACAGGCCCACACTGATGTGACTGCAGGATTCAGGATTTAAGGAACGATCTCCTCAGATACAACCGACTTGTCTACATGCAGGTTTAAACACAATGGAAGACATTACAGGGGGCTAGCAACTGTTACTGGGTACTGCAAAAAAACCCCCTGTTAGCCACATCAGATAAATAGGCTAAGAATGAGAGAAAGCAGGATACAAGACTTTACACAATTCTTAGTTCCTATACAACATATCATTCACAGTTAGAAAATACCTTCAGTTCTTATATACTATGGTATAATAGTATTATTCATCAAGAGATCTTGTATGACTCAAAGTTGTCATTATCCTCATTTTACAATGGCTAGTCTCAGGAGAGTCTGGCTAAGAATGACATGGGACTCCTGACTCAGATTTTCCCCATTCTTTTTAATTTAAATTATAAACTTAATGTTATTAATGTTATGTTAGTGTGATTATTTGTATTTAATTTCCTTTCAAGTTTTTTCTTTAACAGTGATATAATTTGAACTGACATAGTAACATGCTTTTCATATACTTCAGCTGAAATTGTGCCTAAGGGCAGTGAAATTCTCAGCCATAAGCTGTGTAAAGAAAAAAGCTCTGGCACTCAGAAGCCAAACACCTGCTAGAACTAGTGGCAGATCCAGATTTTTAAGAGAATTCCTGTTGCATAATGAAAGCACAAAGAAGGGAAATGCGTGGAGCAATGGAATAGTATTAAACTCACAGTACCTGGAGGGGGGGGGGAGAATCCTAAACCACTGTATACATCAGAGCTAAATACCAAAGATCTTGATATTAAAGATGACCACAAGTGCAATTATAAACAGAGCCTTTTGTAATGAGGGACAGGCAGAACACTGACTCTCAGATATTGCAGAGCACTGCCATGCCTTTCATTGCTAATGACAGGGAATTTTCTCCCTGCCCTCAGTCTTGGTACATCTGCTTCTGATTCAGGTGGCAGGGAAAGATTGGCAGGTATTCAGCCCCAACAAAGCCTGCCCTAGCACTAGTAATTTTTCTTCTTTGCATTCTGTTTATGCAATGTTGTCATCAGCAAGGACATGGTGTTTATCATGAACTGAACAGGTAGATTAAATGTTTGGAATTGCTCTGATACTATAAATAACTACAAACACTTGTAACAGAAATAGACCTGAAAACAGGCAAACCCTCAGCCATCAAGAACCACAATAATTTCTCAGAAAGAAAATACATCTTTAGTGCAACTATTTTGGAGATCAAATACCCCAAAACTCAAGTAGGAGAGCCACAAGAGCATGCAACTAAGCAACTCTGAGAGATTTGGAAGACAGAAATCTTTTGACAATCCACACCTACCATCACAAAATTTCTCAAAGAACAAAACCCTCAAGAGTCCTGTAAATAACATATAAACAGGTATAATCCCGTAATACGAAGAATAAGGTGGCACAGTTCCTCTTAAGAGATGAATCCAATCAGTTTACTGTAGAATACATACATACCCCTATAAAAAAAAAGAATATACTTATGTCATTCATACACACAAAGATCACTCAGCTATACTAAAACAGCTAAAACTAACACAAAGACGCAAGAACAATCTTTATTGATCAGTGGTGTTTGCTGACCTACCTTCAGTGACTCCCACAAAGAATAAATACACATAGATAAGGCTGTGTAAAGGCTTGTGCATGTACAGATTAACAGAGCAAAATTGCTCAAGTAAATGGAGAACTGACCTCAGTGGCGCCAGAGCTTCTCTTCTGCACACCAAAGGCATTAACATGACCTGCATGACACAGGCCACAGAACTGGGTAAGGAAATCTCTGTGACAAGTTTATCACTTCTTAAAATAGGAAACACTTTCTAAAAAGGCTCAGTCACTTTAGACTGTATCAAGGAAAAGGGAATATACATGATATATACACATTATTTCTACATTTAATTACCCTCACTGCTAAAATTCTGTACATTGTTGCTCTATACTTGCCTAGCTTCTGACTTAGGCCAGCGGATGTGCCTGTAGGGATTGGGGGTGGTTTTGTGCTGCATTACACTGTCATTTACTATCAGAAATCATTTTCTCCCTTTTTCTTAAACAAGATGGGAAAGGTGGTGTTTGGTGGCCTAAGAGTATCCACATATGACCAAAATACTTATAAACACACTCCTAGTACTGCTGCTTCATGGAATAGGAGAGTTTGGGCTAACCTTTAACCTCTTTACCCACCTTTTTCAGCAGAGCACTGAGAGTGCCTGCTACCATCTTGTCAACAGATCTTCAAAGGGGGACCAGGGTGGGGAAGCATCCCAAAGTTCTAGTTACAGAGACAGACCACCCTGAATAAGAGTATAAATAATCAAAACAGTTCTCCTCCCTGTTACCTCTAGCTGATGAATCCTTTCTCACCTGAAAGAAATTAGACTGTAGAGAATGCCCCTGCCAGATGTTCAGTCCCAGGCTAGCTTATGATTTACAACAGCTCAGCACATGAATATGTCTAACATGTGGTGAGGAAAATGTGATTTTTCCACCACTTCTGATAATTTTAGTGATATTAACCCAGTTCTTCGTCTACTCTTCTTTCTCCATTGCAAAAACTCCTTTTGTGGGGTTTATGGACTGAGCAGCCTAGCACATAGACTCTGTCAGGCACATTTTCACAATAAGGAAGCAGTTAAATGGTCATGGCTCTGCTGTAGGAATGTTGGTTTAAGGCTATTAATAAGGCACATGAGGTGAATGCCTTTCAGCCAAGCACCCTCCACATGTGCACACCTGTTTCAGCAGGATTTTAAAGAGAAATTCCCGAAAGAAACTGTTCACAGCACGCAGCCTGTGTCTCAAATGCATTTTTGCAAATACTCTAGAGCTTTTAAGATTTTTGTGCTTTGCTGATGTCAGGAATATCAATACACCAACCACCATATAAAGCACACCACTTCCCAGTAAGCCATTTTTTTCTCCTAAAAAATTATCTTTGTCTTATTAGCATCTCTGTTATCTACCACTTTGAGATTATTGTCACTGACTTCCAGTATCTTGACCATTTCCACCTGACCTGCTGTTGAAATACTTTCCCTGACCCAGGACCACTGCTTAAACACTGCAACTCTTCTTCAAGCATGCATCCACACTGTTACAAATTTAATTTATTCTCATTTAAATCTCAGCTTAACTATTCCCTCAGTCCAGTGATGCCAGTCTTGATATCGTTGATCCATCCATTTTCTCATTTCCTCTTAATTTTTTTTTTGGGGGGGGGGAGAGGCTGGTTGTTCTCCAAGTGCACTTTGCATTTATCTCTTGCCAGTGAAAGCATCTCAAGAAGGGCAAGGTTTTAACTGCGTATTGTGTTGAACCAGACACACTGTCCAGCACTAACAAAGCAAATGCTGACTAGAAAAAGATCTGTAAGTGAGCAAAAAGCAAATAATGTAACAAAAGAAGCAGAAACACCCCCAAAGGCTTGAAGTCTCCAAATCAGAAAAGATCAAATATTAAAGAGAACCTACCATTAATCAGAAGATTATCCCTTTCCTGGTCACAATTCATCTACTAGCATTAACTGACAGTATTTCACATGTGCTTTTACTAAGAAACCACTACTTAGATAACGATGCTTTAGCAGTAAAAAACAGAGCAATTAAAAGCTCACATGACAGGCAGTGCAGGCATCTGTTCACTGACAATTGTTAAGACTAATGGTCATTAGTTTAATGACTCATTTTTGTTCTTCTACATGATGTGTACAGTAATGCTGGAGGACTGATACGGTGAAGGGGAAAGGGCTCTTACTGAGGTGATAAAAGATAAACACAGGACCTGCTGCTGGAAGGAATGAAATAAATCCTCTGAATGAACTGGAATTGCTGAAATGTTAAAATACACAGCTGAGTAAGTCAGACTTCATAAAATGAAAATAGCAATTGACAATTCAGAACAGGATGCCTGCTCTAATTAGGATAGTTTCAACACTAACTTTTTATCACCCATCTTCCATGACCAACTAAGAAATTCCATTAAGCAGTTTTAAATTACCTGGGTGATTACAGAAAGACATTCAATGAATATGACAGCAGAAAAAAGATTAAATATGGACAACACTGAACACCTGTAACTCAAAGGCAAGATATTATTTAGTGGTTTGGAATTCAAAAAGTATGATGCCCTATTAAATAATCTACAGTTCCTTTTTAAATATTTTAAGCACCAAGCATCTTCACTGCGACCGATCTCACTAACATACCATTTTTAACCCTCTAATAGTTTATATTTCAAATGGAACCAGTAGCAAGTATAAGTGATTATAAGAGGTATCACAGAAGGAATGTTGAAAGATAAGCCATGTGATTATATTCCTAGTCACTCATCTTGTATTCTCATTCAAACAGCTGAAGTTGAGTGAATTGCTTCACTATGTGTGCATTACTCTGGGAACTTGGCTACCGCATCCCCAGTACGCGATTTGCCAACACATACCACCTGCATACTGAGGGAACGGAAGACCTTCCTGTGGAGGAATCTCTTCCCATCCTGCGTGGGTGTACAGAAGCAGATGTGCATGTACAATGGATAGCTCCCAGGACAGATGAATTGAGACACGTCGTAAGTCATGCAATGCTTTCCAATAATGATTATCTTTCTACGGGAAATTTAACAATAACTTTACTCCTTCAGAATACCGCACTGGAGTTTGATGGCATAGCAGATGGCTAGTAAGATAAATTGTCTTGTTTCCTTCTCTTTTCAGGCACTTTGAAGACTCTGACTGTAGGGGGTGATAATTTTTCAGTTTGTATATAGTTACTGGCATTTCAGTGAATCTACCAGCAACTAAAAATTAGACACAGCTGAACACTAAGTAGAGGCTGTAGTTAAAGCTACTGAAAAGCTCACCTACCTTCAGCAATACAGGAAAGGTTGTGGAGGGACTGACTTACTGTTGCTGCTGGTACAATCAAAACTTATTTGTCTTGCGTACAAAATGAACAATTAGTTGTAAGTGACATAGACATCATTTAGAGGCAAGTCATTTGGCCTCGTTTGCTTCAGCGAAGTGGAAAATACAACTATTTTCTCAGAAGTAGGGCATCTACTAAGGAACGGCTTTTCAAAAGCAGCTTTTATATACTGAATTCTGAAAGAGTACACATAATCTTGGTTTGTCCACTTGACCTTGCCTTTTGAAAAGCTGTCCCGCCTCTTGTAGGACAAGGGATAATCTGCTCACTACTTTTAAAAACAGCAAGAGCAAGGGGAAATGCAGTTTCCAATACATGCCTGATTTCTAACCAACAGTGCAAAATCACCTTTTCTTGCGTATCTCACAGCTTCTTTTTTTACCACTACCATGTGCATGTAAGATTAAACAGAATTCTTGACAGCATGGTTTAATTTTAAAGATTTACAGAAAGGCACTATTCCTACAGAATGTTTTTCAACAATTCCCGAGCACTTTTGGATGGATCTGTGGCAATAACCTCCCCTGAATTTTCTTATCCGCAGTCAGCTCTTAGTTTGCCAGTACAAGCTAATGTGAGCTAGGAGGCCAATCCTAACAGTTCAATATCTAAAGCTTTAGCATGGTTCCAGATTCTCATATGTTTGTCTTTAGCATTCTAAGACTTTTCAAAATACAGACAGAATCCAAGAACAATGGACTGTGCAAAGGCAGGGAAATAAATTCATCCACCCATTTAATTGCAGAGGATTCCTTTTGCACACTATGACTTCTCAGACCAAAGACAACCACGACACTAGAAACTACTGAAGCTAGAACGTACACTATCTATTGAATTGACAGTGGTGTGAAATACTGTGCTCTTACTGATACAGTCAATCTATTCTTATCCAGCATAATTATATATCACTTCACATTCCCCACTGCTTTACAAACTATAAACAGTAAGATCGTCTCACTCTCACAGTTAAGCCATGCTGAAGCTAACTGTGGCAGTAATTCTATTTTCATTTGCACTTTTTACAGGCTTGGCTTCCTCTGCACTCTATACAGAGTAAAATGTTATTATATGAAGCCTAAACAGCATCCATTTTATATAACAAGACCCGAGTATAAATCTTAACCTGTGTATTTCTCTGCAAGCTTGGCTGTACTTGGAATTATCAGTCCAGAACATCTTTATTTCAGAGCCCAGTCATCTTTGCCAAGAGAGATGTTCTTTTATCCTGATTACAGTGAAAAAAGCCAACTTGCTGGCCTGACGCAGGCTGTAATCATTCTGTGCCTTTAAACAAGGTTTTTACAGTTCCTGGTAGAAAGGCTGAAGGAAATCCTACACATCTACACAAAGTCTGAAGTTTGTTGCCCTCTTGCAGAAAGCCATCCATAAGTGACTGAAGGAAATTTGTCCCTTCCCTTTGTGCTTTTTCTTAGCGTTAAGATGGTGCGTGCAGCAGTTTCCCCTCATTTTGTGTCACGCCAGCTTTACTAACACAGAAAGGGGCCGACTACAAACTGTTCCATAAAAGAATACAGCCAAGCTCTCAGAAAAGCCTGATTACCTACTAAAATAAAATCCTCAAAGAAACAACTACACACTTAAAAAGGAGATATTGCACAATAATAAAACCTCCAAGTCAAAATGCCTATGCCAAGAGGATTTAATACAGCCTCTGAATCTCAACATAAACCAAAACTATTAATTCCTGCCATTTACAAACACAGAATCACTCCAAATTGCCTAAAAGCCATAGGAATCCAAACCAATCAACGGCATTTCACAAATTAAGCAAATGCCTCATGCAGACTAGGAAAACACAGGGCTGTGCTGCCCTTCCGGTTTTGCTCCTTCAGCATCATGCAAAAACCTGATACCTATTCTAAATCAATATATTCCACATAATACTGCTTCCTGGGAGGCTGAGGGATGAAGACACATAAGAAACAGAGCCTTTCTCCCAGTTTTCACAGGGTAAAAAAGTTACATTTAAAAAAAATCCAGTAATATAAAATGAAACCTTGCTCTTAAATCCTCAAGTCTACTGTGAGTGGACAAATAGAAAAACAAGACATCCCACTTAAATAACCATTCCACCTACTACTACTCATTTTTCTCCTCTCATGTGTATGAAAACACCAGTTTGTACTACTTTCAGAATAATATTCAAGGAATAAAGGAAGTTATGTACAGCACATTTTAAACAGTCAACATACAAAAAGCAAATTCAACTTCAGTTGAGAAAGTTTTTGAAGAAATCAAAGTTAATAAACCCTTCTCTGTAAATGTCTTCTTATAATTTCCTTTCATTAAAGACAACAACATATCAGATTTAAGTTCATACACAAGATATCAAATGCCTTTTTTTTTTTTTTACAGAGGATCTATTCATAGCAGCTTGTATTTGAAACATATGCAGCAAATTATGCTATTAAACACTTAATCCTAATAAAGATTAAATTTCACCCCAACGAGAAAGCTTGCACAAATCTTGCCGCACTTGAATAGGATTCTAGAAATAACCAATAAAAGTCATAGGCAACTATCATGACAATAATTTAACATTTGAGATGTAAAGTTAGCTGTTTACATGGAAATGTTTTGATTAAATATTAATTTTTTTTTTCAATTGGTAAATAATAAATACATAAACATTTACAAGATATAGGAAAATAATGTATAGGTGAGAACCCTGTGAGTCAGATTACCCATCGCAGAAAAATATCAACTCTATGTGCCCTCCATTGCAGCCATGAATGGTCTGATCCCACTGAGAGGCCTCTGTAACTCCAGCACCCTGTGGAAAAGCTGAGCACTGCACCGACCTTCATGGAAATCCAGAGAAAGAAAACCAACTACTGCAGCACAGATCTTCTGGTACTAACAGCCCATAGAAACCGAACGGGCTGCTAGGGCAGCCCTCCCAAAAGAGGCATGGATGTAGATTAACTACACAAGCATTTTAAAAGCTGAACAGAACTCAAAAAGTATCAACGAATAGAACTAAACAAGTATTGATGCAAATGCCTCCACAAAGAGTAATAACAGTTTCTGAAAGCAAGATCCACTAGAATCAAGTGTGTTCCTACCAGTCTAAATTTTATGTCAATTCAAGTGCTCCATATATTATGTCTGACTTAGCTGATGTTAATTATGCAGCTCTGAACAAGATTTTCTTCTAAGCTACTTCATTGAAAGAGCCAATTCCAAGACAAATCAGGCAAGCAGGTCCCCATTTAATCACAGAATCATGGAATCACAGAATTTCTGAGGCTGGAAAAGACCTCCAAGATCATCCAGCCTATGACCCAACACCATGACATCAGCTAGACCATGTCACTAAGCACCACATCCAATCTTTCCTTAAACACC